>CAUYLG010010008.1:0-55723 GCA_963573385.1 Cacajao melanocephalus
AGCACCCAAGTCACCTCTTGAATGCTTTGCTGCTTAGAAATTTCTTCCATCAGATACCCTAAATCATCTCTCTCAAGTTTAAAGTGCTACAAATCTCCAGGGCAGGGGCAAAATGCCACCAGGCTCTTTGCTAAAACATAGCAAAGTCACCTTTGGTCTAGTTCCCAACAAATTCCTCATCTCCATCTGAGACCACCTCAGCCTGGATTTCATTGTCCATATCATTATCAGCATTTTGGTCAAAGCCATTCAACAAGCCTCGAGAGAGTTCCAAACTTTCCCACATTTTCCTGTCTTCTTCTGAGCCCTCCAAACTGTTCCAACCTCTGCCTGTTACCCAGTTCCAAAGTTGATTCCAGATTTTTGGGTATCTTTTCAACAGTGCCCCACTCTACTGGTACAAATTTACTATATTCGTTCATTTTCATGCTGCTAATAAAGACATACCTGAGACTGGGCAATTTATAAAGAAATGAGATTTAATCAGACTTACAGTTCCATGTTGCTGGGGAAGCCTCATAGTCATGATGGAATGCAAGGAGGAGCAAGTCACATCTTACATGGATGGCAGCAGGCAAAGACAGAATGAGGAAGTTGCAAAAGCAGAAACCCCTGAAAAAACCATCAAATCTCATGAGACTTATTCACTACCATGAAAACAGTATAGAGAAAACCATCCTCATGATTCAATCATCTCCCACTGGGTCCCTCCCACAACATGTGGGAATTATGGGAGTACAATTCAAAATAAGATTTGGGTGGGGACACAGCCAAACCATATCAGCTGCAATATAACTTGTATATTTGTCCCCACCCAAATCTCATGTTGAATTGTAAACCCCAATGTTGGAGGTGGGTCCTGGTGGGAGGTGATTGGATCACAGGGGTAGATTTCTCATGAATGAGATAGCACCATCCCCTGGGTGCTATCCTTGTGATAGTGAGTGAGTTGTCATGAGATCTGGTCGTTTAGAACTATGTGGCACCTCCCCACCAACTCTCTCTCTTGTTCCTGCTTTCACCATGTGAAGTGCCTGCTCCTACTTTACTTACTGCCATGATTGTAAGCTTCCTAAAGTCTCTGCCCAAGCTGAGCAGGCATCAGCACCATGCTTCTTGTAAGGCCTGTAGAACTGTGAGCCAGTTAAATCTCTTTTCTTTATAAATTACCCAGTCTCAGGTATTTCTTTACAGCAATGCAAGAATGGCCTAATATAGTCTGTTTATGCTGCTATAACAAAATATCTGAGACTGGGTAATTTATAAAAAACATAAATTTATTTTCCCACAATTCTGGAGACTAGGAAGTTCAAAATCAAGGTGCCACTTGTTCAGTTGTCTGGTGAGGGCTGCTCTCTGCTTCCAAGATGGTGCATTGTTGCTGCATCCCCAGAAGGAAGAAATGCTGTGTCTTCACATGGCAGAAGGTGGAAGGGCAAGAGGAGCAAACACTGTGCAAAGCCTCTTTTATTTATTTGCTTGTTTGTTTGTTTGTTTTGAGATAGAGTCTCTCTATATCGTTTAGGCTGGAGTACAGTGGTGCAATCTCAGCTCACTGCAACCTCTGCCTCCTGAGTTCGAGCGAGATTCTCCTGCCTCAGCCTCCCAAGTAGCTGAGACTATGAGCATGCACCACCACACCTGGCTAATTTTTGTATTTTTAGTAGAGATGGGATTTTGCTATGTTGGCCAGGCTGGTCTTGAACCCCTGACCTCAGATGATCCACCCACCTCAGCTTCTCAAAGTGCTGGAATTACAGGCATGAGCCACCACGCCCAGGCTGAAGCCTCTTTCACAAGGGCCTTAATCCTATTCATGAGAGGAAGAGCTCTCCTGACCCAATCACCTCTTAAAGGCTCTACCTCTTAACACTATTACATTGCCCTTAAGTTTCAACACCTGAATTTTGGAGGAGACATATTCAAACCACAGCATTCCACTCTGGCTCCCCTAAATTCATGTCCCTCTCATACGCAAAATATATTCATTCTGTCCCAATAGCCCTCAAAGCTTAACTCATTCCAGCATCAACTCAAAAGTCTAAAGTCTAGAGTCTCATCTAAATCAGATATAGATAACACTGAAGGCACGATTCACCCTGAGACAAATTTCCTTCCAGCTATGAGCCTGCAAAGCCAAACAAGTCATGTGCTTCCTAAATACAATTTGGACATTACTATTCCAAAAAGGAGGAATAGGAAAGAATAGGGGTAACAGGTCCCAAGTAAGACCAAAACCCAACAAGGCCAACAACATTAAATCTTCGACTCTGTGTCCTGGCTTCTGGACACACTGGGGCAGGGGTTGGACCTCCAAGTCTCTTGGCAGCCTCATCTCCATGGCTTTGCTGGTCACCACACACACTGAAGCTCTCACAGGTTGGAGTCAGGTGCCTGTGGCTCTCTCAGGCACCTGATGGCTCTACAAGTGGCTCTACAAGTCTGGAGTCTCAGGGGCAGCCCTCTTCCCATGGCTCCACTGAGCATTGCCCTAGAGGTGGCTTTCTGCAGTGGCCCTCCCCTCTTAACTCCAATAAGCAACTCTCTAGTCGGGGCTCTCTTTGGCACCCCTGCTCCTGTGACAGTTCTCACATGCCCTGCGAGTCTCTAAGGCATCCTTTGAAATCCAGCTGGAGGCAGCCATGCCTTTATAGCTTTTGCATTCCGCTAGCCTGCAGAATTAACACCACATGGATGCCACCAAGGTTTATGACCTGTACCTTACAGAGAGGTATTCCAAGCCACACGTCCTGCTTAAACCACAGGTGGGGCAGCCGAGAAGGACTGCACAAGAATGCTGGTAGCAGAGATGTTTAAGATGGCCTAAGTGCACCGCTATGTTCCATAGGAATTCTGGGTCCTTTCCTGGAAACCATTCTGCCCTCAAGACCCTGTCACTCTGGCTGGTGATGAACGTGGTAGCCTCAAAGATCTCCAAAATGCTTTTAGGGTCATTCTTCCATTCATATTCTTGATGAATAGCACCTGGCTTCCTCCTGTCTATACTAATCTCCTCATCAAATGGTTGCTTGGCCACACCCTCGGTGTTCTCTCCTGAACACACTGATTTTCATTCTTTACATGGCCAGGCTAAACATTTTTCAAATCTCTAACTTCTACTTCCCTTTTAGTGATAAATTGTGTCTTTAAATCATTTCTCTCTTCTCACATTTTCTCATCTTCTCACATCTTTATAAGCAGTTAAAAGAAGCCATGCACCACCCTGAACATTTTGCTGCCTCGAAATTCCTTCTGCCACATATCCTAGTTTATCACTCTTAAATTCTACCTTTCATAAAGTCTAGGACATGGATGTAATTCAGTTCTTGACCGTGTGCTAATAAGGATGACCTTTCCCCTAGTTTCCAATATCTTGTTTTAATTTCTGTCTAAGAACTCATCAAAAGAGCCTTTTGGGTCCATCTTCCCAGCAGCATTCTGATCAGAACCACTTAAATAATCACTATGAAGATTAAGGCTCTTTTTTCTTCTGGGTGCTCACCAGAATCACCCTTAGTGCTCTGTTCATGGCAATACAGGCTTTTTTTTTTTTTTTTTTTTTTAGCATTTACTTTAAAACTGTTCTAGTCTCTATCCATAACCCAGTTTCAAAGCCACTGCCATGTTTCCAGGTATTTATTATAGCAACCACCCCACTTCTCACTACCAATTTCTGCCTCAGTCTGTGCTGCAATAACAAAATATCTAAGACTGGGCAATTTATAAAGAACAGAAATTTATTTTTCACAATTCTGGAGGCTGAGGAGGCCAAGATTGGAGCACCAGAAGATTCAGTGCCTTGTGAGGGCTTGCTCTCAGCTGCAACATGGTGCCCTCTTGCCGCACGCTCACACAGTGGTAGAGCAAGGGAACTACCTTCAACCTCTTGTATAAGTTCACTGATCCCATCCACGAGAGCTCGGCCCTCATGATTGAATCACCTCCTAAAGGCATCACGACTTAATGCTGTTGCATTGGAGATTAACTTTCAACATGAATTTTGGAGGAGGCACAAACATTCAAATCATAGCCTTTCACCCCTGGCCCACTAAAATTCAAGTCCTTCTCCCATACAAAATGCATTTATTCCATCCCAATATCCCCCAAAGTCTTAACTTGTTCCAGTATCAACTGAAAAGTCTGAAGAGTCTCATCTAAGTCAGATATGGATGACACTCAAGGTATGATTCATCCTGAGTCAAATTCCCCCTCCTGCTGTGAGCCTGTGAAGTCAAAAAATTTTGCTTGCAAAATACAATGCTTAGGCATAGAGTAGACATTCCCATTCCAAATGGAGAAATGGAAAACAAGAAGAAACAGGTGCCGACCAAATCCAAAATCCATCAGGGCAAACATTAAATCTTAAGTCTCCAGAATATCCTCTTTAATTATTAATTAATTACATGTCCCACCTTCTGGACACACTAGGGTACAATTGGGCACCCAAAGCTCTAGTAAGCCCTACCCTCAGGGCTTTGTTTGGTGTATCCCATGCAGTAGCTCTCACACATTGGAGTCATGTGCCTGTGGCTTTTCCAGGCTGGCACTGCATGATGGTAACACTAGAGTTCTGGGGTCTCAGGGGTGGCCCCACTCCTATGACTCCACCAGAGATTGTCCTGTTGGGAGCTCTCTGTAGTGGCTCCACACTTGCAGCAGTTATCTGCCTAGGCCCCAGGTATCTCCAGGACATCCTTTGAAATCTAAGAGGAGGTAGCCATACCCCCAAGCTCTTGCACTCTGTGTGCCTGCAGAGTTAGCACCATGTGGATGCTTCCAAGGTTTACCACTTGTGCCCTCTGGAGGTGTGGCCATAGCAGACCACACAGCACATGGGCCCACTGGAGCCACACGTGGGGCAGCTGAGGAGGGCAACACTGGAACGTGGGGGACAGAAACTTAAGCTGGCCCCAGGCAGGAGCCTCGAGGTCACATGGGCACTCTGGGTTCTTCCATTGGAACCATTCTGCCCTCAAGGGTCTGGCACTCTGGGTCTGTGATGGGAGTGGCAGCCCCAAAGATCTCCAAAATGCCTTCAGCTTCATTTTTCCATTGTCTTGATGAACAGCACATGGCTTCCTTCATTCATGTTAATCTCTTCATCAAATGATCTTTTGGCCACACCTTTGGTGTTCTCTGCCAGGCACGCTTTCTCATTCTTTACTATCTGGCCAGGCTGAGAGTTTTCCAAATCATTATTCTCTGTCTTCCTTTTGATTAAAATTCTGTCTTTAATTTGCTTCTCTTTTCTCACATCTTACTATAAGTGTGTTAAGAGAAGCCAAGCTGCATCCTTAACACTTTGCTGAGAGATTTCTTCCACCAAATATCCTAATTCATCACTCTTAAGTCCTGCTTTCCACAAAACACTAGGACACAAATACAATTCAGCCAAGTTGTTTTTTGCTTTATAACAAGGACGGCTTTTACTCCATCTCCAGTATCATGTTTCTCATTTCCATCTAAGACCTCTTCAGAATGGCCTTTACCGTCCATATTTCTACCAACATCGTGCTAATTATTTCTTAATCACTAAGAAGACTGAAGAACTCTCTACTGCCCACCTCTTTGTCTGAGCCCTCACCAAAATTACCCTTAATGTCTTGTTCATGACAATATAGATTTTTTCTAGCACTCACTTCCAAATTTTTCCAGCCTCTTCCCACACCAAGTTCCAAAGCTACTTCCACATTTTCAGGTATTTATAGCCACACCCCACTTCTCACTACCAATTTCCGTCTTGGCCCATTTGGGTTGCTATGACAAAATGCCTAAGACTGGGTAACTCATAAAGAACAGAAATTTATTTTTCACAGTTCTGGAGGCTGGGGAGGCCAAGATCAAGGTGCCAGCAGATTCAGCGACTGGTGAGAGCTTGTCCTCTGCACAGAGATGGTGCCTTGTTGCATCCTCACATGGTGGAAGGGCAAGGGAAGGGAGCTCCCTTTAATCTCTTCTATAAGGTCCCTAATGACTTAATCACCTCCAAAGAGCTACACTACTTAACACTGTTGTATTGGAGATTAAGCTTCAACATGAATTCTGAAAGGACACAAACCTTCAAACCATAGCAACTTCCAATAAATTTCCTTTTTTATCTAAGTTAGTTTAGGATATGGTTCTGTCCCTTGCAATTGGAAGGATCCTGGTTGCCTGTGCTGGTTATCTTCATTTACTTGCCTATTCCCTCCATCCTCAGTCCTCATTTTGTTCTGCATCCCCAAAAGCTAATTACGTGGATTACATCCTTGCACTCCTACTTCTAGTCGGGGTTCACCAATGAGAGTCCCTAGCAGGAGACAGAGTAAGACGAGAGTGAGGCTTGGTATTTATTGCCCTGACACTGCTCCATCCAGGCCCCGTGGTGTTTTGTGCAGGCCTCTCCTGAATGCACAGCCCCTGGCAGCAGCCTCGTCCACATGGCTGTCTCTCAGCCTTGGTAACTTCTCCTTTCCTCTGTTCCTTCCCACCTAGATGTGAAAATGGCTCCCTGCTCTGACTAGCCTAAAGTAGGGCACAGTATTTTGTTGCTCTTTTTAAATCCTGCCCACACATTTGCAAATAGTACTTTTACTAAAATCACCTCAATTACTCAGATAGACAGTGTCACCTCCTTTCTCCCAGGACCCTGACTGCTGCAAGCCCCCAGATGACTGGTGGGTGGGTGGTTGCAGGGATGAATCTTTCCTAGACCAGGACTCTTGGGATCTAAATTATAAACGAACTGCTAAATGTTCTGAATTATTCTGTTTTGAAATAATACCATCATCAACTGTTAGTCTATAGGAGGCCTGCTTAGCCCAAGGTCTGCAAATCTACACCCGCGGTACCAGCATTTCCTATTCCCGTGTCATTTTATGAGTTCATTAATGAAATCACAAGTCTGTCCACTGGGTCTTCAGCAGTCACCATCAGTCCACTGCTTGCCCTTCCAGTACTAGCCCCAAAGTCCTGCACTTCTGTCCTGATATCTACTGTGCCCAAGACATGTCCTTGAAATATAGGGATAGCCAAGAATCCCAGTGCTCCACTGGAGCCTCACTAGCAGCTGAGAATTCTTGAGCTACGTCAGGGATCACTTGCCCTAGAAATGCCCAATCCTAAATTTTCTTGGGGCAGTCTTTGGAGGCAGACTCCTTGCTCAGGCCCTTTGTCACTGCCTAATTGCCTTGGTCACTCTGGTCATTTGTGCCATCTTAACCAGCTTTCCCAAGACTTGGATTACACAGGTCAGGCACTGGGACCCTTAATGAACATTAAGGAACTTGATGATGAACTTTGCAGATGTCTAGGTAGTCACAAAATTTCATAGCCAGCAACCACAAATTTCTGTACAGTTTTGAAGAAATCGTTATTCTATTTATTTATTTTTGAGATGGAGTCTAACTCTGTCACCCAGGTTGGAGTGCAGTGGCACCATCTCAGCTCAATGCAACCTCTGCCTCCCGGGTCCAAGGGATTCTCCTGCCTCAGCCTCCCTGTAGCTGGGATTACAGGCATGTGCCACTGCGTCCAGCTAATTTTTATATTTTTTAGTAGAGACGAGGTTTAGCCATGTTGGCCAGGCTGGTCTTGAACTCCTGACCTCAGGTGAGCCACCCACCTTGGCCTCCCAAAGTGCTGGGATTATGGCCTGAGCCACTGCTCCTGGCCACATTCTTTTTAAAATGACACTCAGCCAAGCACAATGCACTTCCATAGATGTGCACTAGGTTTCTTGTGTTTTCCTAGGATGCCATAACCAGGTACCACAGATTGGGTGGCTTAAAACGATAGAGATGTTATTGCCTCTCGGTTCTGGAGGCTACAAGTTGAAATCAAGGCGTTAGCAAGGCCATGCTACCTCTGAAACCTCGGAGGAGGATTCTTCTTGCCTCTTTTCAGCTTCTGGTGGCCCCAGGCGTTTCTTGGCTTGTGATAGTGTAACTCCAACTTCTGCCTCCATCTTCAAATGGCTGTCTTCCTTTTGTGCACCTCTGTCTCATCACATGGCATTCTTTGTTATAATGACAACAATTGTATTGGATTCAGAGCCCACGCTACTCCAGCAGACCTCAGCTTAACTTATCACGTCTGCCATGACCCTATTTCCAAATGAGGTCACATTCTGAGGTACTGAGTGTGAGGACTTTGACATATCTTTTTTGAGCTACAAAGTTCAACCCACAACAATAGGGGGATGCAAGCTTGGCCACAATTCTGCAAAATATTAACCAAAAGCCCCAAACTTTCTCTCTGATTCAAAAAGGCAACAGTGGCATGCAAGTAAACGTTATGTGAGTATAGGGATAATCTTGAATCTGTTTTAATATATTTTTTTAATATCCTGGGTCTTACTAACTCCTAACTGACAAACACAATGGTTTGTGATAGAAAAAGGCACTACCCAGAGACTTGTTTTCAAGACTGACTTTTCCCCTTACCAATAGCTGATTTTTGAGAAAGATACTTGGTTCTTTAGTTTCTGTTTTCTCATGCTTAAAAAGAAGGCTTAATACCTAATTCATTTATGTTATAGAACATTTGAGATGATACATAAGATTTAAAAAATAAGAGCACTAGGTAATCTGTAGCATAACACAAAGGCAAGTGGTTATCATCATTAACGTTAACTGTTTATTGACCACAGTCAATTCATTTAAGATATTAGTGAGTTAATATACACAAATTCCGGTTTAAACTCTGAAAAGTATATGTTACTTATATCATATGCTCTAGGTTAGAAAGATACATAGCATGATATAGATTTTTCTTTTTTAAACAAAAAGACTAGGGTTGATTTATTGTCATCAAAGAATAAATGCTTGAACAGTAAAATAATATATTAAGTTAAAACAATTTTAAGCCTTCATGTAGTTTTTTTTTGTTACCTTTAAGGAATTATTTTTCAATGTGAACAATAAAGTTAAGGAAAGAGACAAAAATCAGTATCCAGGGGAAAAAAACAAACAGGATTTTAAAATATATTATTAGTCATAAAAATTATAGCAAAGTCAGAATGGATATTTGTTAATTGTGTTTTTTTTTATTTCATAAAATACTATTCAATCAAGGCATATTTGTTTCCATACTTGTATCAAGGCTCTGAATTTAGTAAATACCACTTGAAATATTGGCTTTTTCTTTCAAAATTGACTTACACTTTGAAAAGAACACACAAAGGGAAAGGTACAAATAGGCCATGGAACTACTTACAATTTAACCAACTGGAAGTTTTCATAACTTGTCTAAATATTTAAATTGCTTTTAATTTAAAAAATGCTTTTTATAGGGCCAGGCACAGTGGTTCACACCTGTAATCCCAGGACTTTGGAAGGCTGAGGTGGGCAGATCACCTGAGATCAGGAGTTCGAGACCAGCCTGGCCAACATGGCGAAACCCCATCTCTAGTAAAAACACAAAAATTAGCCAGGTATGGTGGTGAGCACCTGTAATCCCAGCTACTCAGGATGCTGAGGCAGGAGAATCACTTGAACCTGGGAGGTGGAGATTGCAGTGAACTGAGCTCGTCCCACTGCACTCAGCCTCAGCAACAGAATGTGACTCCATCTCAAAAAAAATACATATATACATATATATGTATATATGCATACACACACATCATATAAAGATTTTTTAAGTAAAGATTAATTTTTCCTCTTTTACATAAAGATATAGATTTAATAAAGAAAATATAATTAACAATCTTTACTAAAGAAAAATTAGTATTGTACTTAAAAGATAGCATGAAGGATTTAAATTTTTCAATTATGAATTCAAAGCTTATAAAAAGTGTGAATTGTTTGAATGTATTCTGATGGCCAGTTCTGTGGGTCAGTGGGCTGAGCAACCAGTCAGGGCCTAAAAGGGGTCTTGTCCAAAAAGCCTGCACAGAACTACACAGATTTACTCTTCTTCTGGATTAAGTTACCATGTGTCAGATGGTCCCTGTTAATACAGAATAGACACCAGGAGAGTAACATCTTGTCTTTTAATTCTGTAAGGTAATATTCATTCTTGACACTTCCAGCCAATCTCCATGTCCTGGGGATTCTAACTTCTAGATAAATTTGGAATAGGCCAATTTGTCCCCATCTCTACTGTCTCAGATATAGCCCAAGCCATTGTGACCTCTTACTGGACCACTAGCAGGTCGTGCCTCCACTCTTGCCCCTGGCTGTGCATTCTCCATCATGAGCCAGAATGTCTAAAGTATATGTCATTCTCTCTTAGATACATTTTTTTTCCAGTGGATGTCAAGCTTGTAATTCAATCCAAACTCAATAACAAGGCATTTCATAATCTGGTCCCGGCTGCCTGTCCAGCGCTCCCTTGGTATTTGATCTCCCTGCTCCTCACCTACATATTCACCTTAGCCATGCAAGAAAAAACAAACCACCACCAATAATAATGGCTTCTAGAGACGCAGTAAAATTGCAGTCTTGACCATTACTAGCTTGGGATTCTAGGCCAGTCTGTCTGACTCTCATTCACCTCTTGACCATGTTACTGCACAGTCTCTCTGGTAGCTTTCATTATTATTTATTGTTGTTAATAATAATGTTTATTATTTTATTTTAAATACACTCCCTTGTACAGAATTAAACTCATGGGTGATTTATAAAGTCTTTCTCAAGGATTTTGCCCTAAAACTTACATTGAGAGGAGGGAAATTTTTCACTTATGTCTCCAATAAAGAGAATAAGAAATGCTATTCTGTTTTTCTTTCCATAAGGCCCAGCCTTTTGAGTGCTTCAGTGAGAGATTTCATGCAGAATCTCAGTCAAGACCAAAATGACAAGCTGAGAGCAGGCACACACATTTTGGAGGACAAAATAATGAAATTTCTTTATTAATCCCATCATTATCTTTTTTTCCATTTGTACTTGTTTGTTTTGTTTTGTGGTTTTTTCGTTTTTGGGTTTTTTTTTTTTTTTTTTTTTTGAGACAGTCTCACTGTGTCGCCCAGTCTGGAGTGCAGTGGCACCATCTCCACTCACTGCAACTTCTGCCTCGCAGATTCAGGAGATTCTTGAGCCTCAGCCTCTTGAGTAACTGGGACCACAGGTGTGCACCACCATGCCTGGCTCATTTTTGTAGAGACAGTTTCATCATGTTGGCCAGGCTGGTCTCCAACTCCTGGCCTCAAGTGATCTGCCCACCTCAGCCTCCCAAAGTGCTAGGATTATAGGCCCATTATTATTTATTAGGGACTTACTAAATCACAGAAAATAAAACACTCTGAGGGTTTTAAAAATCTTTTGGAGAAGCAAGAGCTTTAGAAAGGCCTATATCTGCTTTTTACTTTTGTGAGTCATTATTTGAGGCCAAATCTCACACCTGTCATGAAGAACTATTTTCCTGCCAAGAATGGGTGGCAACCCCATTAGCACACATGCAGCCTGGCGTGAGGCCTGCCTTCCCCTTTATAGGCAATGCCTGGGTAATTGCTCCCACAGTGAAAAAAAAGAAAAGAAAAAGGAAACTACTCCTTTAATCATTAGAGCACAGTGGTTCTTGATGTAATTCACACCTGGAAGGTGTGAATTAAATTAGAAGATATTAAGTGTATACAATAGCTTCCAATTTGGGCCAGCCTGACTCTCCCTTTGGTCCTTCCCAATGGATAAATTCTTACCAGTGTGTCAGGCCAGGTGGCTCACACCAGTAATTCTAGCACTTTGGGAGGCTGAGGTGGGTGGATCACCTGAGGTCAGGAGTTCGAGACCAGCCTGGCCAACATGATGAAATGCCGTCTCTACTAAAAATTCAGAAATTAGCCGGGTGTGGTGGCACATGCCTGTAATCCCATCTGAGGGGAGGCTGAGGCAGGAGAATCCCTTGAACCCAGAAGGCAGAGATTGCAGTGATCCGAGATTGTGCCACTGCACTCCAGCCTGGGCGACAGAGACACTGTATCAAAAAAAAAAAAAAAATTTCTTACCAGTGGAACATTGTGTCACTGTGCGCTTTCCTTTGATATGATCTCTAGTGGCCATGAGGGTGACGTTGCTGGCTTGTTTGCACTTGCTTTAGGGGCTAAGTGGAGGAAATTGGACACAATAATTAATTCAGATTCAATGCCCAAGGGTGCATCAAGAAACCTGAACTTGAATCTCAGGTTGCAAAGACGCAATTCAAAGAGATCATGATATTCCTTCTCCCCTCGCATTTTGCTGATAGAATTATCAAGCTAAATGGAAGATTACCCCCTGCTGTATTACATTCACTTTAAACTTACTGTCTTCTAAGGAGCAGCAAAACTACAAGTAAAGTGATATCACCAATGTACTTCCTTGATTTAAAATACTACCAGCACAAATGCAACCTGAACATTTAAAATGATCTTTGGGGGAAAAAATGGATCCTACTTCTACTGATTACTCCTATAGTAAAAACACTTTCTATGGTGTGAATCTTTCTTACATGAGCAATTTTATAATGGAAAAACATTGGATCTTAGCCTTATGAAAGGTTAAAAAACGCAGACACACTTTATGTTGAACGTAAACAAAAATATCTAACTCCCAGGCTTATTTCCTGGCCAGCAAGCATTTGATGTGTTTATGAAGCCTTGTAAAGTATTATGGCAGCTGTGACAGCATGGAAAGACTCCTTGGGCAAGTTGGTGCATGACCTCAGTCTTAGGTAGTGTTCTCATCAGCTCCTAAGGGATACTGGCTTTTTACAGTGGTCTGTGATGTTCCAGTTGTGCTGTCCAGAGTGCAGTCATCAGCGTCTGTATAATTGTTTCATGGACTTTGTGTGATGCTTAGTAAACAGTTGTACAGAAAAAATTTCCCTGGTGACTACAAGCACTGTAACATCATCTCTCTTCTCTTCTTTCTTTATATATATATTTAAATTATAAAGACAATATATGTTCTTTTTTAATTTGGAAACATAGAAACAATATTTTTTAAAGAATCTTTTTTTCCGTTTATTATGTCTCAAGTCCATTGTTAATATACTGGTGTATAATCTCTGCATTGTTTCTTATGTGACGAAGTTGTGTAATCAGACAGAGCATATACTTTTTTTTCAACATTGTGTCATCACTTTTTTTTTAACGACATAGTCTCACTCTGTTGTCCAGGCTGGAGTGCAGTGGCCTGATCTTGGTTCAGTGTAGCCTCTGCCTCCAGGGTTCAAGCGATTCTCCTGCCTCAGCCTCCTGGGTAGCTGGGACTACAGGTGTGTACCACCATGCCTGGCTAATTTTTTGTATTTTTAGTAGAGACAGAGTTTTGCCATGTTGGCCAGGCTGGTACTGAACTCCTGACCTTAGGTGATCCACTCCCCATGGCCTCCTAAAGTACTGGGATTACAAGCATGAGCCACTGCACCTAGCCAGTTCTTTTTTTTTTTTTTTTTTTTTTAATTGAGACAGGATCTTACTCTGTCACTCAGACTGAATTGTAGTGGTGCAATCACAGCTCACTGCAGTCTCGATCTCCCGGACTCAAGCAATCTTCCCACCTTAGACCCTCAAGTAGCTGGGTCTACAAGCCCATGCCACCACACCCAGCTACTTTTTAAATTTTTTGTAGAGATGGAGTCTCACTGTATTGCTCACTCTAGTCTTGAACTCCTGGGCTCAAGTGATCCTACTGCCCCAGCCTTCCAAAGTATTGGGATGGCAGGTGTGTAGTCCCTGTAATTGTAACTGTAAGTCACTGTGCCCAGTCACTTCTGTTCATTTTTAAATCCATTTTAATGGCTATATACTGTTACATGAAGTGTTGGTAGCACAGCTTGCCTAACTACTAGCTTTGTAGTTTCTGTCCCCTCTCTAACACAGACACTTTCTTCTGCCATTACAAACAATATTGTAAAGATCACCTTTGTGCAAGAATCATAGCAACTTCCAAAATTATAATGGGTCAAAATGTATTAATATTTATGGCCCTTGGGTCAGCATACCAAATTACTTTCCCAAAGGACTCTGTTATTTTACTTGTACACTAGCTATGTGCAGAGTACCAGCTAGTTCATCACATCCTTCATTGCCACAGGATAGTGTGATATTTTTAATGATGTCTTTAATAGATGGCTATGGTAGCTCAGGGTTATGATCTTTCTCTTTGACTACAAGCAAAGTCATTTTTCCCATAATTTCATATTTCTTCTCTTATAAATGGTCTTGTTGTGCCCTTTCTTACACTGTCTTAATGTTTTTAAATTGATTTGTGTGAGTTTTTTTTTTTTTTTTTTTGAGATGAAGTCTCGCTTTGTCACCCAAGTGGGAGTAAAAATGGCACTTTCTCGGCTCACTGCAACCTCACCTGCCTGGGTTCAAGTGATTGTCATGCCTCAGCCTCCCAAGTAGCTGGAATTAGAGGCAGATGCCACCATACCCAGCTAATTTTTCTATTTTGAGTAGAGATTGGTTTCACCATGTTGCCCAGGCTGGTCTCGAACTCCTGACCTCAAGTGACTCACCCACCTTGGCCTCCCAAAGGGCTGGGATTACAGGCATAAGCCACTGCAATGGGCTAATTTGTGTAAGTTCTTAATATTAGACACTTTGGTCTCCTATTTGCTTTAAATGTTTATTTTCCTTTTAAACTCATACACACAGAATTTTACAATTTTACTGTAACCAAATTTGTGTGTTTTTCTTTTATTGACTTCTGTTGTTTCTATCCTTAGGATACTCTTCCAATGCATAAAATGGATAAATTCAGTTTCACTTTCTTCTAGATTTTCTGTTTAAAGTATTTAACTTCATAAATTCTCTGAAACTGATTTTCACAATGTTGTATAGGAATAAGCTGTTTTCCCAATTGCAAGCCAATAATTGCATTCACTTGCCAAATATTTATAGTGTTATATAGCATAGATGTAATTCTTACATTTGAGGGCAAGTCTGTTCCGTTTTATTGAGCTATCTATTTAAGACTTATAGCTGAACTGATTGTGGCTTTTTAATATACAGGCACAACCCCAAGCCCTATGTCTTTGTAGGTAACTTTTTTTTTTACTAGATTGATTCTTGGATTGCACAATACAAACTTCATCAAACATACTTATTTTTAGCACATTTTTAAATCACTGCTTATATTGGAAAATTGTATATATTTCTCTAAAATTCAATACCTTATTTTAAGCAAAACCATTGATAAAATAAACCTGAATAAAGAATAAGAATAAAGAATAGTCTTGAGTCAAGCAAAATTAGTAGAATATCATACTCACATGATGTCATTATGTGTAGACCATTTTGAAAAGCACATCAAGTGACAGCAAATGGGACTGTGGCTGAGATGTTGCACACAGAGCAACCGTTTTTTAATAACCACAATATGTATTTGGTGATCAGAGACTGATGTTTGAAATGTTTTACATGCTAGCCTGATGTTTTTGATATATAAGCATTTGACGGTGTTTTGGTTCTGGGTTACAGAAATTGATTAGGTGCTCTAGTTTGATATGCCAAGCATATAATTTTTCTCATTTAAAATAATGGAGGGAGGCTGGGAATGATGGCTCATGCCTGTAATCCCAGCACTCTGGAAGGCCAAGGCGAGTGGATCGCCTGAGGTCAGGAGTTTGAGACCTGCCGGGCCAACATAGAGAAACCCCATCTCCACTAAAAATATAAAAATTAACCTGGCCTAGTGGCAAGTGCCTATAATTCCAGCTACTTGGGAGGCTGAGGCAGCAGAATCACTTGAACCTGGGAGGTGGAGGTTACAGTGAGCCGAGATCGTGCCATGACATTCCAGCCTGGGTGACAGAGTGAGATTCCATCTCCAGAAAATAAATAAATAAATAAAGGGGGAAAATAAAAAATAGGCTCCCAAGGAGTATTTTTTGAGGGCAGTAAGTCTGATGATCAAGAACAAATTTCTGACTTAAGTGAGAGAAACCTGTTCTTTATTGTCTTGTGGGATTAGAACAACCGTAACATTAATATTCTTTTCTATCAATTGAACCCAGGAGGCGGAGGTTGAAGTGAGCTGAGAAGGTGCCACTGCACTCCAGCCTGGGTGACAGAGCCAGACTCTGTGTCACAGCAAACCGAAATAATTCTTTTCATTAATATTCTTTTTCTTTTTAAACTTTTAAACTGAACAACTGAGAATAAGTCATTTACATGATGCCCCAAAACCTCCAAATATTTTCATGTATAATTTCTATAAACAAAGCCATTTCTACATAACCACAATACAACTACCAAAATTGGTAAGTGAATGCTAGTGCATGCCTCTAATCCATAAACACCCACATTTTGCCCAGGGTTCTAATAATGCTCTTCTGGTCAGAGGATCCAGTCAGAATCACAGGTTGCATTTTTGTTGTCCCATCTCTTTAGTCTCCTTCAAACTGGAAGAGTTTCTTAGTGTTTCCTTGTCCTTTGTGACCTTGACACTTTTGAAGAATGTCCCTCAGTTTGGGTTTATCTGATGTTTTCTTATAACTGGATTCAGGTTTTTATTTTTGGCAGAAATGTCGCAGAAGTGTTGTTGTGTTCTCATCATATTCTGTCACAAAGAAATCCTAAAAGTTAATTGGTTTCATCCTCCAATGTGTAAAGAAATGAAAGTAAACAAATTCCCTAAAACTAGACAGCACTACCAATATTTCTCCACTTTGTTCTTAGTTGGCAGTAAATCAAATAGACGGCTGTTGTATCACCATTAAAGTTAGCTATCACTATTAATAAACCACTTTAAAACTTACAGCTTAACAACAACCATTTTTCAGTTCATGGTTCTGTGGGTTGGCAATTTAGGCTGGGTCCAACGGGGCGGGTTCTTCTGGGCTGCTGGACTCAGCTGACCTCAGCTGGGCTTGCTCATAAGCTTGTGGTCAGCCAGGGGGTGCAGTTGGGATAACTCATGTCTCCAGGCTCCAAAGCTTCCAAGAGAAAGAGCAAAAGGACAGGAGCCTCCTGAGGCCCAGGCTCAAAATGGAGACATCATCACTTCTGCTGCATTCTGTTGGCCAGAAGTCATGAGGTCAGACAGACTCTAATATTGTATAACCAACAGTTTTTGTGACAGGAAGAGCAAGTGCTTTTGATTAAATAGTGAATTCCAAGTAGAAGTTGTTCTGGTCATCTGTGGCTGTGTAATCAACTACCCTAAACGTAGTGGCTCAAAACTGCCTGCTCATTTTGCTCAGGAGTTTTATGCATCATGCATTCTGAGTTTCTTGCTGATCCATGAGGCATCAGCTAGGACTGGAGACTCCACTTCCAAGATGACTCCTGCCCATGCTTGGTACATGGATTCTCTTTGGTTTTCTCTCTGCATGATGCCTCCTCCCCTGGGGCTTCTCTGCATGGTGGGGTATCTCATAGTGTGGTGGTGTCAGTACAGTCATACTTCTCAAGGGGTGGCCAGATCCCAAAACTGAGAATTCCAAGGAACAGAAAGTGAAAGTTGCTGACTGCCTAAAACCTGGTTCGAGAAACTGGCATGACTTCACTTTGGCCGTATTCAGTTAATCAAAACAGCCACAGAAGCTAACCAGATTTAAGCAGGGGGACATGAGCTTCTCACTTATCAACAGGAGAAGTGTCAAAGAATTTGTGGCCATCTTTGATCTGCCACACTCTGCCCCGTGGTCACAAATGATATTCTCCCCACGTGAAAATGTGCTAATCATCTTCCGCAGTCCCCAAAAGTCTCATCCCCTTATGTTACTAATCTTAGGCTCAAGGTTCCAGGTCTCAGGTCCAGGTACAAATAAACCTTCTTGGGTTTGTTTCCTCAAGTGCATGTCCTCTCAATCTGAAATCCTGAAAATGGAGAAATAAATTATCTTCCCCCAGCACTCCCTGTCTCTCTCTCTCTCTCTCTCTCTCTCTCTCTCTCTCTCTGTCCCTCTCTTTCTCTCTCTCTCTCTCACATACACACACAGATACACACAGACACTCACACACAGATACACACACTCCAACAATGTGTAAACACACCCTTTCAAAAAGGAGGAAAGCAAGAGGCTCAGGGCCGTCACTGCTCCAGAACAACACTGACATCCAGCTGGTGGATGTTGCCAGCTCCTGGATGCGGCCCGGATTCTGCACCTTTGGTATGATTCTCTGCTGCCTTTCGTTCTGACCTTTGGGCTCTTGATTTTGTTATATAAGTCAGTACTCTTTGTCCTTAAGGAATAGCCTGTGTTTTATGCAGAATAAATTTCTCAGCCTGAATCCTGGCTGTATTAGTTTGGGGTGGAGCCCAAGGGCTTTTCTAAAATTTGATATTGATTCTGACTCTTTGAGTCCAAGGTGATAAATTTATTTTAAAACATCAGGGGCTTCCTGTGTATCAAATTATAATCTCTTGTGTTATATAAAATTAATGGCCACAAATATTTTTGAGGTTGATTCTTCTCTGCCCTGGGCCCTCTGCAAAGCTGCTTAAAAATATCCTTAAGATTATTCAAATCTGTATGTTTAACACAGGGGTCTCCAACCCCCAGGTCGCAGACTGGTACCAGTCATGGCCTGTTAGGAAGCAGGCCGCACAGCAGGAGGTGAGCAGCGGGTGAGCGGGCATTACCACCTCAACTTCACCTCCTGTCAGATAAGTGGTGGTATCAGAGGAACACAAACCCTATTGTGAACTGCACATGCGAGGGATCTAAGTTACATACTCCTTATGAGACTCTTATGCTTGATGATCTGAAGTGAAACAGGCTCATCCTGAAAACATCCCTCACCCCAATCCTCTCCCACCCCACACCCCATTCATGAAAATATTATCTTCCATGAAACTGGTCCCTGGTGCCAAAAAGGCTGGGAACCGCTAGTTTAACAGATAGGCAGATAAAGCACATTCTTAAAATCCTAGAAAAGCTTTCGTCTGGCCAGGTGCCGTGGTTCATGCCTATAATCCCAGTACTTTGGGAGCCTAAGGCAGGCAGATCACCTGAGGTCAGGTGTTCAAGATCAGCCTGGCCAATGTGGTGAAACCCCTGTCTTTACTACAAATATAAAAAATTAGCTGCGTGTGGTGGTGGGCTTCTGTAATCCCAGATACTCGGGAGGCTGAGGTAGGAGAATTGCTTGAACCCAGGAGAAGGAGGTTGTAGTGAGCTGAGGTTGCACCACTGGACTCCACCCTGAGCCACAGAGTAAGAGTCTATCTCAAACAAACAAAAAAAATCTTTGGTCTAGCTGAAAGGGTCCATGAAGCATCAACTTAAACAATTTTTCAGACGTCTTATCAAAGGGATTTACAGTTGCAGCTTCGATTTAACTTTTACCCTGAATCTTTGTCTTATTGCCCTGGTTTTGATCTCTACCTGGAGGCTATTTCTGGCTTTAAAAATGTTTTCTTAGGCGGGGTGCAGTGGCTCACACCTATAATCCCAGCATTTTGGGATGCCAAGCGCTAGGATTGGCCAGGAGTTTGAGATTAGCCTCAGTAACACAGCAAGACCCCATCAAGAAAACGTATGAGAAATATGTTTTCTCATATGTTTGGGAAGCCAGCAAGTCCTGGCTCCTATATATTTTCTCTGAATTCTGCTAAAAAGTTTGAATAACTATTTCTTTTCTTACCTCCCTCATCCTTACTTTATCATGTGCAGATAAAAGAACCAGGTGACACTTTTAACATTGTATGTGGAAATCTACTTAGCAAAACCCATCAGTTTATTAGGCCTATATTTTATTTTCCGGAATATCTCAGATGACAGTTTTGCTAAGCCTCCTGCCACTATACAATAAGTGTCATGTTATTGGCATGACACTGCTGACCCACAATAACGACCTTCTGTCCTCCAGGCTTCATTAATATTTTCTTTGAGCCTTGTTCAGTCTCTGCCCACAGCTGTCCCAAAACCAGTACTACATATTTTAGATTTTTGTGATGGCAGGACCCCTTTTCTAGGTGTCTATCTGTTCCTTTTATCTACTGCTGCATAATACACTGTCCATCATTTAATGTCACTGAACAACTATATTATTTACCTAAAATTTCAGTTTGAGAATTCGAGATGACTGCAGCCGGACAGCATCTGATTCACATGTTGACAGCCCGAGTCACTGGGGCTGGGTGCCCACTTCTAAGAGGGCTCCTATGTCTCACTCATCTGTCCAGCATCCCCGTCCTCCTGGGTCTCTCTCTTGCTCCACGTGGTGTCTCATCCTCCACGGACTCTTCCCATGGCCTTGGCGTCTCACAACATGGTACTCTCAGGGTACTCATACTTCTCACACAGAAGCTGCCTTTGAAGAATCAGTGTTCCAAGTGATAGAAAGTAGAAGCTGACAGTTTCTTAAGGCCAGACACTGTGTCATTTCCATCACATTCTGAAATCCATCAGAGCAGTCACAGAGCCCACCCAAGTTCAAGTAGAGGAGACATAGACCCCACCTCACAATGGAAAACGTGTCAAAGATTTTGTGACCATCTTTACTCCACCATAGAGGTAAATCTATGATTCTCTTCCCTTTAACAGATCAGGAGATTTGGAATCAGAACTCTGTCAATATAATTTGAAGCTCAAGTCTAGCCTTTTTCACTGAGGTATTTATTATCTTGGTGCCACTTTCCTTCTCGATTGTCTTTCTGTCTGTAAATATAATGGGTCATATTTCATAATCTAAGCTTTATAGCTATATTTATATTAGAATCATCTGCAGGTCCATGACATAAAATAAATCTGTCATTTAGCTGAGGTATCCATTTAAATTATGTTTATTGTGAGGCTACTGTACCTAGTCAACTTACCACCATCTATGTACAACTCATTTCTTTTTTTTTTGCAAGTTGGTTACATTTTTTCTCACAGCTATCTGAATTTTTCCAATAAGTCTCCTAAGTGTCACATCTTATAACTTCCAAAGCTTCTTTTACCAAGCACAACAATCTTGGATTTTATTAATCGGTCTTGGGTCAGATGATAATCTTTGTACCAGTCAGATGATGATTTAGAGCTGTCAAGTTTTATGATTGGTCCAGCTGGGCCCATGTTTCCACTCATAAACCAATCCATTATGGCCAAGGTGTCATGTAAAGGAATAATAGGGCACCAAAGTAGTCACAAGGAAGAGACAATGCAAGTGTCAAGTGGAGAAGAAGGTGTGGTATGGTTTCCTGGACAGACAGTTTGCCAAATTCCCAAAACCTTGGCATTTGACAAAAACTTCACAAGTGTCGCTTTTCACATCATAGTCCAAAAATACACTCTAAATGTTATAGCTATGTCAAAGGCTGTTAAGGCCTTGGTCATGGTTGCATAGTCAGATAAGACATTATTGCAATTACCACATAACTAGCTCCCTCCACCACGAAAACTATTGCTGTGGCTTCTTACCTCTCTGGCTTCTTACCTCAACATTCAGGCAGGGAATGTTGGCAAGCTATGACAAAAAAGCAGGCATTTGAGAACCTTCTCTGATAAGCTGGCAAGGAAAAGTCTATACCATCAGAGTTTTGGTGGCCTATCACATAAAAAATGAGAGCTTCTAGAAATTATATCCATTTTTGGTATAGAAATGCACTAGCCATGCTGGGAAAAACTGTAAATTACAGTCAGATTCTGCTATTTCAACAACAAACTTCTCACTTGCCTTACTCAGGAAACATTTATGAAGCCTCTACTAACCTTACTCTCTAGGAAGAGTTTCCTCATTCATTCTCATCTGTGATCACTGGCTCTGTCTTCCAGAAACGTTTCTTAAGAAATATTTATTGAGCATCTACAAAGCTCTCAAGAACAAGATCACACACACACACACACATACACACACACGTATTTTGAGGCAGGGTCTCGCTTTGTCACCCAAGCTGGAGTATGGTGGCGCCTACTTGGCTTACTGCAACCTCTGCCTCCTGGCCTCCTGGACTCAAGAAATGCTCCCGCCTCAGTCCTTCAAGTAGCTGGGACTACAGGTGTGAGCCACCATCCTCAGCTAACTTTTGCATTTCTTGTAGAGATGGGGTTTCACTATGTTAGCCAGGATAGTCTTGAACTCCTGAGCTCAAGTGATCCTGCCTTGGCCTCCCAAAGTGCTAAGATTACGGGCCTGAGCCACTGTGCTGGGCCCATAAATACATAATTTTAATGCAAAGTGATAACCTTAATAATAGATTTTGTGAGGTCTTAGCGTGGGTCAAACAAGAACATCTAATCATTCTAACAGCCTGTACAGACTTCTTTGAGATGAGACTTGAATTAAGTTTTTAAACAATTAGTAGGAGTTAGGCAAAAAAGAGGAAGAAGGGTATTCCAGGAAAGTTTAAATAAAGAGAAGTATCATGCTTTGACCAAGAAACTTAAAATTCTTTGGTGTTCCTGAAACATCAGACATAAGGACGTGAGGAGCAAGAAATGAGGCTGCAGAAGAAAACAGGGACCACAGTATGAAGAGCCCTGTCTAGTGGGTTAAAGAGACTTAACTTCTATAGTACAGGGAATTCGAAGCCCTTGCTGGCTTTCAATGGAGAGCAGCACAGGCTGATTTACATTTGCGAAGAGCAGCCTGGTTGATATGCAGAGGAGAGATATGGCAGGTACTAATGACGACCTGGGCCAGGTTTGACTTATTTTACTATAACTCACATAGTGCTGAGGCCCCACTGAGAGCAGCATCTGTAAGGGGTCAAGCTCTGAGAAAAAGCCCAATGGCCAGTGCAGCTAAATGTAATTCCAACCTTTATTCTTTAAATAGTTTTAAAGGGAATCTAACTGCCTATCATAACTTCTCATTCCCTTTGTTCTCAATATCTTTTCCATCCCTCAGTTGCCCCAATGTTTTCTCTTCATGCCACAATATCATTTCCTGACTAAAAATTGGGGAAGTATGGTAGACACACAGCAGTCACTTACAATTCTAAAATCCCACTGGGCAAATGTCAGAAGGCCTCCTACTTAGGGGTAGACTTGATAATCTATTCCATTATCCTCCTTAACTGCCTGATAGAGAATATTCCTTAGGGACTAGCTAGTTTCTTGGGAACCAGCCTCATGTTCATCAAAAGTAGGGACCTGTGGCTCTTTTTAAGTATTGAAAGTCATGGACTTTTTTTTTTTTTTTTTTTTTTTGGTGGTGGGTAAGGGAACTTAAATAACAGAAATTTATTTTCTCATAGTTCTGGAGTCTACACATCTAAGGGCAAGACGTTAGCAGGTCTGTTTTCTCCTAAGGCCTCTCTCCTTGACTTGCACATGGCTACTTTCTTGCTCTGTCCTCATATGGCCTTTCTTCTGTGTACACTTCCCTGATACCTCTTTTTGTGTTCAAAGTTCCTCTTCTTATAAGGACACCAGTCAGATTGAACTAGGGCCCTCCCATATGACCTCACTTAATCTTAATTACCTTTTACATGTTTCTATTTCAAAATACAGTCACATACTAAGATACCGGGGCTTAGGACTTTAACATATGAATTTGGCAGGGGATTCAGCCTGTAACACTCTATGCGTGGGCCTCCAAAATTCAAGTCTTCCTCACATACAAAATGCATTTACCCCCATCCCAGAAGCTCAACATTCTTAATCCATTCCAGCATCAACCTTAAGTCTCAAATCTCATCTAATTCAGATATGGGGAAGACTGCAGGTATGATTGATCCTAAGGCAAAATTCCTTTCCAGCTGTGAACTTGTGAAGCCAGATGGGTTATTTGCTTCCAAATTACACTGGTGGGACAGGCAGAGGATAGACAGAGGATAGGGAGAAATTGGAAAGAAGAAAGGGGTCATGGGTCCAAAGCAAGTTCAAAACCTAGCAGGAAATCTCAATAAAATTTAAGGCTCAAGAATAATCCTCTGTGGCTGAATGCTCCGTCCTTTGGGCCCACCAGAAGACAGCCCCATCCTTGCAGCCCTGGTCAATGACGGCTTGGCCCGTGGAACTGAGGAGGAGATGGTGTCTCCCCTGGACCTAGACCCTCGGAGCTGCAGTGGGGGTGGAAGTCCTGATGATCTCTGAGTCACCTCAGTGTCATGCTTCCCTTTTCTTTAAGGATAATGAGTAATGTATGCTCCCAGCCAGAGAGCTCCATTGTCAATTCCTGTAGAATCCCAGCCTTCCTTGACTTTGTCCCATTTATGTCCCATTTAGTCCAAGCTGGCAGTATGTCTGCTGGTGTTATCCCATTTCTTTTCCTGGCTTCTGCTAAAATCACTGATTGGATCCATGAATCATACCCCAAATCTATGGAGCAATTGTTCAGTCACACCTTTGGTGTTCTCTCCAAATACACATTTTCAAATCTTCAAGTTCTTCCTTATTACTTAACAACTTCTTCAATTTATTTCTCTCTTCTCGTGTATCACTATAAGTAGCAAGGGGAAACAAGGCTGCTCCTTCAACATTTTGCTTAGAAATCTTGTCAGCTAAATATCGAAGGTCATCATTTACAATTTCTACTTTCCACAAAACACCAGAATACAAACCATGATCTTTGCCACTTTATAACAAGGATCACTTTTCCTCCAGTTTCTAATAACATATCCCTTATTTCCCCCTAGGGCTTCATCAGAATCACCTTTAACATCAATATTTGCACCAACAAACTCTTCAAGGCAATCTAGGCTTTTTCTAACATGCATCTCAAAACTCTTCCAACTTCCACCCACGCAATCCCAAAGCCCCTGCTTCACTCTTAGGTATTTGATACAGCAATATTCAACTTCCCAGTACCAAATCCATATTAGTTTGCTAGGACTGCCATAATAAAATACTGCAGGCCAAGTGGCTTAAACAGCATAAATTTATTTTCCAACAATTCTGGAGGCTGGAAGTCCAAGATCAAGGTGTCAGCAGGTCTGGTTTCTTCTGAGGCCTCTCTCCTTGACTTGCACATAGCTGCCTTTTTGCTGTGTCCTCATGAGACAGAAAGGCTAGGCTCCAGGCTAAACCCCACCCTTAAGCCTGAAACTGCAGCCTTAAGTGAAAACAGCTGACCCTGTTTTTCTGCCCAAATGTTGCCTTTTTGGCCTGCCACACTCCTATCCTGTGCCCATAAAAAGACTTTTAAAAACTTACAAGGTTGTACGTAATGCCCTTGCAGTTTTAGGAAAAGAGGTTAGATGACAAAATTTAGTAGCTTGTGTTAGTTGTCATTGGCTGCATTTATGGAGGAATTACAAGAAAAGAAATCAGATGAAAGGAAAATTGCTTGATTTGAAAGTAAGAATAAAAGTAAATAATAGATTGTCCCCACACGAACGCTAGAACCAGTCAGTTGCTTCTCTCTGGCAGGAGAAGGCTCTGTGTGGGCCTCGCAGCAGAGTCCAAGCCCCTGCCCTCTCAGCACCCGGGTTCTTGTCTAGTGTCCAAGAAGAGTCAGGTCACATGAATGGCAGAGCAACACAAGCAGCTGAGTGTCAGGGATATGAACGCATGGCTGAACATCAGAAACTACGGATAGATGTGGCTAACTTCAGACAGTGTGGCTTCAGGGAAAGATTGCCTTCTTCCCAAACCATCCCCTTTCCAACTCCCATTCCACTGAGAACCACATCCAGCACTCAATAAAATTCTCTGCATACACTACCCTTCCACCTCTTCACGTGAACTGACTCTTCCTGGACACTGGACAAGAACCCACCCAGGTGCTAAGAGGGCAGGGGCTTGGACTCTGCTGCCAGGCCCACACAGAAACTGCTGCTGCCAGAGAGAAGCAACCGACCAGTTCCAGCGTTCATGTGGGGACAATCTCTATTATTTCCTTTTTTTTTTTTTTTTTGAGATGGAATCTAGCTCTGTTGCCAGGCTGGAGCACAGTGGCACATTCTTGGCTCACTGCAACCTCCGCCTCCTGGGTTCAAGCGATTCTTCCGCCTCAGCCCCCCAAGTAGCTGGGACTACAGGTGCATGCCAAACACCCAGCTAATTTTTATATTTTTAGTAGAGACGGGGTTTCACCATGTTGGCCAGGATGGTCTAGACCTCTTGACATCATGATCCACCCACCTCAGCCTCCCAAAGTGCTGGGATTACAGGCGTGAGCCACCACGCCTGGCCTATTATTTCCTTTTATTCTTACTTTCAAATCAAGCAATTCTCTTTTCATCTGACTCCTTTTTTTGTAATTCCTTCATAAATGCAGCCAGTGACAACAAACACATGCTACTAAATTTTGTCATCTAATCTCTTTCACTAAAACTGGAAGTGCATTACATACAATCTTCTAAGTTTTTAAAAGTGATTTACCAAGTGTCTTACCACTACATAAAAGGAATTGCTATCCTTTTAGTTGGTAAGAATTTCCTTGCTACTCATTGCTTGCTCCTGTAGCTAATAGCACCACACATTTCAGCATACTGTTACATCAGTATCCAATACCTTATATCAGTGTCTCCGTTAGTTATGCTGCAGCAACAGAGAACTCTAAAGTCTGAGTGACTGAAAACAACACAGCCTTAATTCTCACTCCCTCTTATGCATCCTCTGCAGGTCAGCTGTGTCTATGCCACTGTCCCTAGGGAACCAGGTGAAGAGAAAGAAGCTCTATCTGTGCTTCCATGCTGGCTGGGGCCTGTGCTGTCTAACTGTCAGTCACTAGCCGTCTCTGGCTGTTGAATCCTTGAAAAGTGGCTCTTCTGAACTGAGAAGCAATTGTAAAACACACACTAGATTTCAAAGACTTACTGTGAATAAAAAAGACTGTACAATATCTCACAAATAATTTTTAATATCAGTTCCCTGCTGAAATGATATTTTGGATATATTGGGTTAAAAAAATATATTATTAAAATTAATTTTACCTTTTTCTCTTAACCCTTTTAATGAGATTACTAAAACACTTAAAATGACATAGAGGATGCTGGCCTTGGCAGAGAAAAGGAAGTATGCCAAAGTCCACAAAGGTTCTTAAAGTTTCCACTCCAAGGTAACACATGTCACTTCTGCTAAAATTTCTTTGTCCCAAACAAATCACACAGCCCTTCCTAACTTTTTCAGAGAGAAGTATAATAGAACCATAAGCACCCAGGGGACCCAGAGTAATTTAGTTTACAGCAGTAGTGACAACCACACATCCTTTCCTTAAAGAGTTTCATTAATCACACCTATGAAATAGATTTAATATTAAATGTCAATAAACGCTGGAAGACCATCAGTTTATCATTCCCCACCCTTGCCTTATTCTTTGCTGGCTGAACGCAGGTCTCCCAAGCACTCTGAATGATGAATTAACATGAAGTAGACATTTCTAGGTCAGGAAAAAGAAACACTTTTACTAATCAATAGTAACCCTGCAGCCAGGAGCAGTGACTCACACCGGTAATCCCAGCACTTTGGGAGGCTGAGGCAGGTGGATCATGTGAGGTCAGGAGTTCGAGATCAGCCTGGCCAACATGGCGAAAACCCATCTCTACGAAAAATACAAAAATTATCTGGGCACAGTGGCACGTGCCTGTAATCCCAGCTACTCAGAAGGCTGAGGCAGGAAAATCACTTGAACCTGAGAGGCAGAGGTTGCAGTGAACCGAGATCACACCATTGCACTCCAGCTTGGGCGACAAGAGTGAAACTCTCTCTCAGAAAAAAAAAAAAAAAAAAAAAAAGAAGTAACCCTGCTTAGGAGCACATACAAATGCTGACCCCCAGGAAAGCTGCAGGAGGCAGACCCTTTCAGTGGGGAGCAGAGATGGAGGAGTTTTGGTTGAGTCAAAATGTCATGCAATACATAAATAAGGAGGCACAGAGACGCAACCACAGGATCACAGGATCCAGGTATTTAAAGCAGTCATGAAACAAAAAGCAGTTTTTGTATGTGCACACTATATGTCAGCAGAGGAACTGTGGGGGTGGTGGCTTAGCACAAAGATAGGCCACAAGCTGGAGCTGGGAGAACAAAGCACATGCAGAAGTTATGGGTCTGGGTTGCACAGCAGGTTTGCAAACCTGATGGGGAGCCGGGAGCCCATATGCATGAACAAATTGAGCTTCAGGGCAAAGCTGCGAATCACGCCACTTGTATGAGCAGCACAAACAATGATTGGTCAAGGAAAATAGTGGGAAGATGAGAAACATGTGGCCTTAAGAACTGCAGAGAAAGGCCAGAAAAGTGGCCTGATGCTGCACCGGAAGGAAGGGGGCAGGGCAAAATGAACTGAAGCAGAGGTGCAAAACACCGAAAGGAAACCTCAATGTTGTGGGTAATCTACAGTCTTAAAGAAGGCACTTCCTGTTTGCTTCTTTCTGGTACAGGAATTAGCTCCTGGCTTAGTCTGGGAGCTATGGGAGAGAGCAGGTAAGAGGGGGAATCTGCTAGGAATAGAAAATATTCATACAGAGATCAGAGAAGATCCTGACCCTTTAACATAAAAGGGGTGGATAATTACACAACGGAGTCTTTGAAACTCACACACCACACTGAAAAACATGGTGTCTTTACAGATGCATATTGGCTTTGGGACTCATTTTCCCTTTGGGACCCGTTGTCAGTGGAGCATATGCTCATCGAAGAGTGGTCCTGGTAAAATTCTCTTATTCCTGCCTTCCATGTGATCCAGGCTACATGCTGACTAACTGCTAAGCCAAAAGAGAGCAGTCTAGAAGTGTGATTCACCCCAGAAGCAAATCGCAGGACAGCAAATTATCTTCCAAGACTTGGCCAGCAGGGCAATCTTTCTGAAAGGTCACGCTGTAGTTTTGCTTATTGGTTCAGTTGCTTGGCTTGGTGACAATGGTAGTGTCGTTTAGGGTTTCTTCCTTCCTTCCTTCTGTCTTAGCGTGAAGATCATTTGGTGACCTTGAGGGTGGGTGTGGAGGGGGAAGGAATCTTATCTGAAAGATGTAGAAGATAAAGGCGTGGGGACTGGGCTTTCTGCAAGGGTGCCCACAGTTGGCCAATTTGCTGAGGGGCCATCAGACTCCACTGAGAGAAGGCAGAAGTGAACTGTATCTTCTGTACATGAAGCCTAAAAAGGAAAGACTAGGACATATGGAGAAGACTTGAGGGGAGGAACTGGGTTAAAGGGCCTTCTGCCCTCCTTTTTTTTTTCTGCACCCTCCTAGCGACCTTATCCATACCTGTGACTCTAAAGGCCATCTGCATGCTGACGATCCCTAATACCTGCCTCTAGATTCGACCCATCTGCCCAGGTTTCAGGTGCGTATTCCAACTTCCCATTGGATGGTTCCATTTGGTTGTCTCACAAACATCTAAAACTCAGTTCCAAAATCAAATGGACTCCCACTCACCCCTACAAATATACTCACCTCTCAGATTTTCCCAACTTACTAGGTGAAGCTGCCACGGATCAGTCTCTTAAACCAGAAACCTTAGAGTCATGCTGATTCTTCTTTTTCCCACCCATCACGTTGCACCTAGCAGGAAGTCCTACTGATCAACCTCCAGGAGGATGGAGAAATCCTTCATTCCTCCCGACAGCTGCCACACCCGAGGACTGGCTCCCCTTCTTCCTCTTCTGCCAGCTACAACCCATTCTCTATATACTTTGCAGTAAGGGTCACCTTGGAATTATTCCACATTATTCTCTCATATTGATGGCTTCATTTTTCACATGGATTTATATTTGAGCTCCCTAAGACCCTATATCCTGCCACTGATCATGCCTTAATTCTATTTTTTTTAAGAAAGGTGTTTTTTTGTTGTTTTTAGTTTTGTTTGTTTGTTTGTTTGTTTTTTAACTAATCTTTTGTATTTCAGGTAGAGACAGAGTTTCACCATGTTGCCCAGGCTGCTCTGGAACTCCTCAGCTCAGGTGGTTTCCTGCCTCGGCCTCCCAAAGTGCTGGGATTACAGGCATGAGCCACCACACCTGGGCCATGCCTCAATTCTTATTCTGTACCGATCTCCGCCTGGCTTACTATGCTTCAGCTCCACTGATTTTCCATTCCTGTAACATACCTACCTCAGGGAGTTTGTACAGGTTGTTCTTTCTAACTGTAACACCCTTCCTTCAACTGCTTGCATTCTATCTCGTTTGTGTTCACTTTCTCATTTCTTTTGTTCTCACTTTTTGCTACACCTCATGTCACCTCTTCAGAAAAGCCTTCTCTGAATAGACACCTTCCTCAATTATTCTGTCTCTCCCTCTTGCATATCCAAAGTTCAAATGTTCAAAGCATATTTCATAATTTATAATAATGTTTTCATTTAATGTTTTATTGTTTAAACCACTAGCCCCTAGCCAGAGCCTTGCATATGAAAGATGTTTTATGGCTATTGTTTGATCCGTGCATGTTACACCTGAATTCCACCATCAAAATTGCCTGAAACTCAACTGGTTGCCCAGAGTGTGTCTGTTCAGTAGACTGAGGGTATGGCTGCTGTGCAGGTCACCAACCAAGCATCCAGAAATGTGCTGGACTAAAGGGGCTAAAGTGTTAGAGAAAATGGCCGCATTGCCTGAGTGGGGATATTTTTCAGTCTGTGCTGTAAGACTTCACCCATCAGCCATTCACTGATCTGCAAGCAGGATAGCCCCAAATGTGCTTTAGACTTTGCTCAATACACATCTGATCACTGCATGAGGACACTTCTCTGAGAACACAGCAGGATAGACATAAATTCTAGAGGTCTGCTGGACACCTGGCAGGGTAGAAGGATGAGCTTTTAAGTTGCCTTTGGTTCTAGCCTGGGACACACTGAGACACCATGATCTTGAGTCAGAAGAAACAGTAATTAGACTTTGCCATTGGCCGGGTCCCATTCATCAGGTTGGCACAGAACTGATAAGACCTGCCTTCCTAAAGGGGCAACTTAAAGGAAGGAGGAGGGTCTGAAGGGTTAAGGATGGGTGAAGAAACATTACCCAGGGTGGTATGAGAGTGTGTGAAGCTCAGATACAGACTTAAAACTTCATTAGGCAGAGAGTTAGGAAAGACAGGAACACAAGTCAAGTAGAAATGCTAAGCAGAAGCCAACTGTGGAAGACATGGGGTGGTCCGGCTGGAAAGTTCCTCTGAGAGCTGCCACCACCTCCCACAGCAAAAGACCTGCTCTTGAATCTCCCATCTGGTAGAGTGCCAGAAATTCCACCTGCTCTGCGCTGCTGAAGAACTGTATGCCTAAATGGCCGTGAAATCTCCCTGCAGTATGAAGAATTTGAGAAGTTGCATCAGATTGTTGGCAAGGCGCTCAGACAGAAACACATTTCAGGAGAGAAAGGGAAGAGACAAGCCGAGACAAGCCAGGAGGCGCTGTGGAAGGAACAGTCACTTGCGCACCAGGTGGAGTGTGTGCCCTCAGGGCCGGTGCCCCAAGCCTTGACTCTGTGAAATGACTCACTGAAGCCCATCCCACAACCCTGCAGTGGAAAGATACACAGATCACAAGGTGTAGCGAGCACTTCCACTGGGTTACATTGGGTACTCCAGGTTTTTATACTAATCCCCAGGATTTATATATAGAGAGAGAACCAATTAGTTTGTTCACCTTCTGTTGTAGCTACAGAAAGCCAAATTGAAGGTAGGAAACTTCAGGCATGGATTAATTCAGTGGCTGAGACCTCCCGCCAAAGGCCAACCCCTTGCCCTCCCTTGGGTCTGGCTCTGTTCTCAGGCTCTCCCCATGTCTGGGCTCTCTTCCTTTGTCTTTCTAATAAGAGAAAGAGCTTTTAAACCTCCGTAGTTCTGGCAAAGATCTCAAGACAGGCTCTGTTTGGACTGATTTAGTCGTGTCCCTGTCTCCAAACCAATCACTATGACTGGGTCTTTGGAATACACTGATTGGCCAGGACCTGGCTGGTATGGGAGAAAGCTCAGTCCCACCTGAACCACATGGATCAAGGGGAAGAGAGTAGCAATTTCCCAAGAAAACAGAAAAATATCGTTAGCTCTAAGAAGGAGGAATGGAGGCTGGAAAAGCAAAAGCAAACCAAGGTGGATAAACCAAGGTGGGTGTGAGTATGTGGAATGAACACAGAGACATAATCAGGAAAGTTGTGGTACTTAGCCAAGTGAAATTGGAATGTGTGATGAATGAGAGGAGCAGGGAGTGGGTGTAGGGTACAGTAAGTAGAAGGGTGACTGGGATTACTAAAGGCATGGATCTATGAGCAAGGCTTAGCCCAGGTTGGCCAGAAATCAGAGCCTGTGGCAAAACTAATTGCTAATGTTTTGCGGAGGAGTTGCAATCCCAGGGCAGCAAAAGTGAAGGGGAAAGGAAGTAAGGTTGGAAGGATCAGAAGCAAACACAAGATGGGTTGCTCCTTTGTAAAGAGACCCTTTACAAAGTGTGTAAATAGCCTCTTCTATAAAGGAGCCATCTTCAGATGCACTCCCTGAGCACTGTACCTCAGAATAGTCAATTGTGGGGAGGGATGGAGAAGAAATTTATGTGCCATCTCCATTCATCCGTTTTCCCCACAGAGTTAACTCCCCCAAACTTCCATGACGTCATCTGGCCCCTTCAGTATGTGAAGACAGATGTATTTAACCTGTGCCATGGTTCATCCAAGACTCCGGACACTGGGCTCAGGCTGTAGAATGTGAGACTGGCAGGGGGCTGATTGCAGGGGAGACACAGCAGTGAGGGCCCAGGAGGTGGCACATAGAATGTGTTCATCACAGGGCTCATGTTTTCCATTAGGACTTTTCAAAAAACAACTATTAGGCTGGGTGTGGTGGCTCACATCTGTAATCCCAACACTTTGGGAGGCCAAGGCGGGTGGATCACTTGAGGTTAGGAGTTTGAGACCAGCCTGGCCAACATGGTGAAACCCCGTCTCTTCTAAAAATATAAAATTAGCCAAGCATGGTAGCACGCATCTCTAATCCCAGCTGTTTGGGAAGCTGAGGCAGGAGAATCACTTGGGCCTGGGAGGCAGAGGCTGCAATGAGCCAAGATTGTGCCAAAATATGCCAGCCTGGGAAACAGAGTGAAATCTTGTGTCAAAAAAATAAATAAAAACAAAAACAACTATTAATACTAGCCCAGCACTTACTACATTGCAGGCCCTTGATAAACATTGGTTCATGAATAAATGAATATGTGCAAGGCATCATGCTAGGAACTTGGGATACAATAACAAGAAAAGCATATTTCAGACAGATAAAGTCACTCAAAAGCTCGGGGGTCAGTTAGTTCCTTTTGAGGGGAGCTCAGCTATGCTGAGGGCAGGCCGGACTTTGGAAGCTTGCAGTCCTAACATGGGTTCCATGGTGTAATCACTTAAACATGTCCAGATAATGGAATTCTGGGGGTTGCCTGAGGAGCAGCAAATCATGTGCAAGACATTATATAATGAATATATGATATCTCTATCTGTGAAGATACATATATGATATTGCAGATGGCATATCGCTCATAATTTTTTGAGATTTTATTATTAGAATGTTAAACTACAACCACTCACTCCTACAACAACTGTAATTAGTTACAAAGCACTTTTGTGTCCAAAGCCCTGTTCTGAGTGTTTTGCCTATGTTAACTCCTCATTTAATTGTCACAACACTTTTGAGAGAGTGCATCACCCATCAGGTGATCTTCTTAGACTCTACCAGATGTTCAGACTTACAAAGTGACCACAGGCCACCAGCCTGTTGAGAAGGATATAGGACAGGAAACACAGCTCACCCCAGGGTAGCTTCAGACAGTTCCCTTCAATGGCAGTTTTGAAGTCGTCCAACAGCTCAGGTTCAGGGAAACAAGATCCACAGGAGGTAAGTGCATGCATGATTTACTCTGGCCTAGAAGCCTCATTCTCCACCAGACCAGAGCAGTTTCAGGTTTCAGAAAAAGTGAGTAGAAAGTACAGAAATTTCCCGTATACCCCCTCAGCCCTGTGTGAGCACAGAGATTCCCCTGTTACTATGTTAACGTCTTCCATTAGTGTGATATATTGTTTTACTTGATGAAACTATGTTCATCGATTATTATTAGCTAAAAGTTCACGGTTTATATTAGGGTTCTGTGTGTTGTACGAATATGGATTTTTGACAAATGTGCAATGATATGTAACCAGTATTATAGTATACAGAATAGTGTCACTGCCCTAAAAATTCCTTGTGCTACACCTATTCATCCCTCCTGTCCTCCGCCCCCAGCAACCACCAATCTTTTTGTTGTCTCTACAGTTTTGCATTTTCCAAGTGTCATCTAGTTAGAATCATACAGCCTTTCCAGGATGACGCCTTTCACTTAGTAATATGCGTTTAATATCACTACATGTCTTTTTGTGATGTGATAGTTCATTTTCTTTAGTGCTGACTAGTATTTTATTGTCTGGATGTATCATTTTTTTTTAATCCATTTACCCATTGAAGGACATCTTGGTTGCTGCCAAGTGTTGGCAATTATGAATAAACCTGCTATAAAGATCTGTGTCCCGGTTTTCATGTGGACATACATTTTCAGCTCATTTGGGTAAATACAGGGGAGTATGACTGCTGGACTATATGTTAATCTCTCCTATAGGAATTTTTTTTCCTTTTCCTATTTCAATATTTCAAATTTTTTAAAATTATGAAATGAGGCATGTATACCTAAGAAGGATTTATATAGGCATGGCTACAAGGATGCTGCCAAGCACATGCCCAGTTGCCAAGGTCACCACACTCACAGCAGCCCAAAGCAGGGCATCCCCATCACATCTTTACAGTTCACTTCTAATTCCCCAAGTTCAGATGCAATTTACCATTAGGGCTCATTCTTATCATAAACAATGATGCTAGTGATATAGTTAACATTTCTACTTTTCCCAGGCTACCAGGACAGAACTGCATAGTCAACCAAAGTTCAGGTCTCCCAGAGGAATAACAGGTTTTGTTAAACTCTTTGTTCACATATAGGTGCTTTTATTATCCCTATTTTTCCAATAAAGAAACTGATGCACAGAGTGTCAGTAACTTACCAAGAGCGCACAGTTCAACATCACAGAATGAGACTCAGGCATTTGGCTCCAGGATCCATGCTCATAAGTGCCACATTGTATGCCTCAAGCTTTATTTTCTTTTCTTACAATGGAGGTAGTGTTTATGTAAATAAGTCATGGGTTAATATCCTTAGAATATTAGACGATAAACCTGTGGCCGCTAAACTTGCTGTAATGCTGATTTTATCTAAGGTCTTCTCTATTTCTGTGCTCTGGGGAAAATTTTTTCAAAGCCCCTAATTTCCATGGGGTGGGGAAGTCCCCAGGATTTCTGGGAACTTAGCCCCTCTCACCCAGTCCCCTGCACCAGAACTTACTGTCTCTACTTTCTTACCAAAACCCTGATGCAGAATTTGCCCAGTTTTTCACAAGATTTGATTTTCATGAGAAATCCAATCACCTCAAGCTTTTTGTCAAATTTTCTGAGTGTTCATGAGATCATGGAGAGGCGTTACTTTGTGCAGTTCATGATATTCCACTGAACATGGCATTTCTTCATGTCCCTTGTTCTCTTTCCTCTCTCTACCTTCTCCCTCAGCCCCACTCTAGTTGCAAATACAGTTCTTGGTGTCTTCTTCCTTCCTCAGGAGACCTGCAAAGAATTATTTCTCTTTATATGCTCCTCAAGGCTTTACCCATAAGAAAGCTGAGCCCCTGCCCCTACCCCAAGAGGAATCTATGTACCATTTACCATATAGCATTTTTGTCTTCTCATTAAACTGTGATAGAGTTAGCTGCTCAATAGTCAGCTCTAATAAGGCTCTCAGTGACTCTCCATCTGATATCAGTGATATAATCATCAGAAATGTGTTACTAAAGATCATTGTTTAGTGTCTATTACATTCTTATTTTCTACTTTTAATTTTCCTTTCAGTGCAGTCAACTAAATGGTAATGAAAGCAGTAGCAATTTTGTATTTGTTATGTAGCTGGGATCACACTTTTCTTGCAAACCTCAAACTCTGTAGCCCAAGAATCATTTCATCCAGTTGCTCTACTCCGTGTCATCGAATGCTCATTAAGTCTGGATGAAAAGGGACTTCATTTACAATACCTGTCTTTGTTAATATTTGGCCAAGGCTGCAGTTGGCAAATGAGCAACAGACTGAAACATTTCTTCTTTCATTCTTTTACTGATATTTTCAAATTTTCCATGTTATGTAATTTAGGTCAGAACTAAAATTTCCTGTAAGACTTTGTATTCACTAGGTTTTAGTTCAATTCAACTCTGCAAGCATTTTGAATGCCTGCTCTTTGCAAGGCACCATGCTAGGTAATGGGAGAGGTGCCAAGATGACTGTGGGTTTGTCACTGACCTGGAGAAAGCCTAATAGGACAGGAAACATAAACCCAAACAACTGTGACATAAGGTAGACTACAACCATCCTAAGAGAAAGATGCAGATTTTAAGAGGAAAGAGTGATCACATCCAGCTGGGAAGATCAGGAGATAGCATTAGGTTTGTCTTTAAAGACCGAGTAGAATCTTGGGAGTGATGAGGAGCATATTCAACAAAAGGAAGTGCCTGGAAGTGAGAAAATAAGGGACGTAGTGAGGGATCAGCAGGGTGGGCTTGGATGATAAGCAGGAAAGATGGGGCATATTTGAAGGATGCTATCTCTAACTAGGTGCAGTGTGGAAAATCGGCCTTAAAAGAGTGAAAATAGTTGAGGCTGGAAAACTTTCCAGTCTTAAAGTTATAAGCAGTCTCACCCTCTGGGGTAAAGGCTAGAATTTACCTTAGTTTTTATAAACATCACTTCAATGGGCCTTTTAATTATGTAGGTGTAAGGGCAAGTACTCACTATTTTTCTTAAAGAAAGCCAAAATGCAATGCAGTAACCCAAATGCAAATGGTCTGGACAGTCTATTTAGTAATGTAAATTGGGTGTATCTTAAGCTCAATTATGTTCCTGAAGAGGTATATTTTTTTTCCCTCAACCTAGATTTAGAATTTATGTCTGAAAAATGCTGGTTGTTCTTAGGAGATGTGTTTATAGGTTCTTGTCCAAGCATTTGTTTATAGGAGATGAGGAATGAAAACCAGGCTACGTTAGGGTTCATGTGAAAGACCATTCTGTGCTTCACCACATGCTGGAGAAAAGGCTGTAAAGGAATTGCGTATGGCTTAGGGCAGTGCTTCCAGGCTGCTTCTGGTTGTCCCACATTGCTGTTACACAAGACCGGACAGTCTAACTTTAGTCAGCGTGGTCTGGAAGGACTGGACTTGCTGAGTCACAGAAGCCGGATTCTTCAGAGGTGGGTTAGCAGGTAGAAGGAGAAGAATCCTTAGAGTCAGTCTTCCTGGGAAGAAAATCCTTCCAAATCAGGAAACAAGGCAGTCACTGGCTGGGGTAGAGAATGATATTTTTCCCTCTCTAGGCCTGGGGATCTGTTGGATCTGGACTGTCTAGCTTGGACATCGTGGGAGCCCACGTGCTACAGTGAGCCGACCCCTCCACGTGGAGGCAGGCCAGTGTTTTGGCAGAAACCACTCTATTTAAAGACTCTCCTATGGTGATTTAGGATGTGGGCTTGAAGAGTAGCAACACTTAGAAGCAGTTTGACATTATCCTTTGTATTACACTTGTGTTAACCCCAAGCCCTGAAGTTTTATGTAAAAGCCACAGCCTGGCCTGAGGTGTGCCACGGTGAATGAAGAAGCACCCATCTAATAGCCATGGCGCTGCAGTGCACTTTCTCTGAGGGATGAGAGGATTGAGCAGAGACAGCTCGGCTTTCTTTTGCAGTGGAAGAGCACGGTGCCAACCACATGGAAAGCAGGGACAGCGCCAGACTGAAGAACCAGAGAGACCTGCTCCAGATCGCACATGAGGCAGTGTCCAGGAACTCCACAAGAAACCTGGCTGGCTAAATACCCAGCCAAACCCAGTTGAAGGACATTCTACAAACAGGCTGGTACCCCTTAGGAATGTGGATTTCATCAAAGGAACAGAGAGGCTGAGGACTATTCTAGGGACAAGGACATGAGAGGCATGACAACAAAATTGAAGGGTGTGATCCTGGACTTGCTCTTGGGTCAAATATATGCCCTAGAGAACATTTAATTATTGGGATAATTGGTGAAATTGTCATATGGGGTGTATGTTGGATAATAGAAATGTGTATTGCTGTTAAATTTCCTGAATTTGATTGTTGAATTATGCTTATGTAAGAGAAAGTTCTTGTCCTTAGGAGGCATTTAGAAGTATGATCAGGTATTTAGGAGTGAAAGGTCAGGGTCATGCTTGTGAAAGTTATTTTCAAATGGTTTAGCCAGAAAGTTAGTAATGGTTTTGTGTTTGTATATGTGTATGCGTGTGCGTGTGTGTGTGTGTATGTGCATAGAAAGAGAAAGAGAAAAGCAAATACGGCACTAAAGAACAATAATTTCGTGAGTAAGGACTCAATGCATAATAATTTATTATCAAAAGTGTGACTTTATTATAGAAAGTAGACTTTATTTACATGTATCAAATGGTACATCTTAATCAGGTCTGCGCCATACACGTCATGTTTATAATCCTTAACATCCAGCATTCAGAGGCACTTTGATAATCATGCATAGCACAATTAATAATGCATCCCCTTTTCTCCATCTTGTAACGGTGATTTAGAGGTAGAGCTTTCTAATTGCTTGTTTCTTACATTATGATGGAGAGCGAATGTGCTGTTTCGCATGATTGCTTCACTTGCTACCCTGAAAATATATTGACTTCGAAATTTTTTGTATCCCTAACACCTAGCAATGTCCTCCTAAAGGTGGTTAACAAACACATCCACTGCATGGATTGAATAGCTGTATAAATAGCACTTAAAGTGGGCAATGAAATACCACACGTTAAAAGATATATAGCATGGCCATCTCCCGATGAGACCACTGGACAGACGCCATCTAGGAACATCTCTTTCCATTTGTGTGCTGTGGTATCCTCTTTAATCCAGATTCACATCTGAGTTTAGATCTGGTTCCTTTATGACTTGAAGACACTCTAGTCTTATTCCTTCCTAGTAAGGGATCTCAGCAAATGACTCTCCTGAGCACTCCTTGTTTTTGGCATTTGCTAAGTCCATTAGTTCAGATACAGCTCTTGAGTACGTGAAAATTTTGACCTTCACCACCCAGTTTCATCTCTAAAGCAGACTATTAAGTGTGAGAAATAAAAACATCTCACCTAAGTCTCCTTTTCTTCGTAACGTAGATACTGACATGATAGGAAGCCTAGGGAAAGACAACCAAATTTTAGAGTATAGAACATGGATTCAAAAGTGGCTGGAACAAATTGGCTGACACCTTACTTGTGATAACCTGCTATTCCTCTGGTGTTATCCTTTAGGATTATTCCACTAAAGTTTATTTTTCAAAAAATGTATTTCACATTATTCTATGTAAGTGATCACTCGTCAGTGTTCCAGATGTATCTTAGCTAAAATTAGAGAATGCCCTAACTTAGATGGTTTTTGAAGCCTATACATTTGGTATTGTTTGATCCTTAAGCTTTTGCATCTCTTAGCATGGAGGACGAAGAAAGCTGTACATTGTTGCTTGGAAGTCTGTACATTTAGACCAGATTTGTATTTGCACTGTCAGTATGGAAAATGAGTGAAAAATATTTAGTACATTATTGGATTTTTTATTTATTTTTTTACATTGAGTCACATGTCAAGCCCATTACAAATTGTTGACCAAAACACCGAATTCTTGGCTGGAAATCAATAACTACCAAACCTTCCTGGTTGGGAATGTATCCAGTGGGAGATGCATGTTGTAGGAAGAGTAGGCAGAGTAGAATGGGTACATGTTAGCCAGAGCCACAAAAGAGTATCTGTCCATTTAAGGATTATAGTCATCTTTTTTGCTTTTCCTCCTTTTTTTGAAGTTGCCATAAATATGCACATAATTCAAAATTCCTTAAGTATTAGGGAGCATTTGTTAACTTACTCTCCTCCTAGTATTCTTATATTATTAAAATTACATCTTAAATATAATTTATGTTTTTTGTTTTTAATTTTTAAAATTATTATTATTTTTTATTTTTATGGTCACATAGTAGGTATATTTTTATGGGGTACATGAAATATTTTGATACAGGCATACAATGTGTAATAATCACATCAGGGTAAATTGGGTATCTATCAACTCAAGTATTTATTATTTTTTTGTTATAAGCATTCCAATTATACTTTTTTAGTTATTTTTTAGATGTACAATAAGTTACTTTTGACTGTAGTTATCTTGTTGAATAAAGAGCAAATACTAGATCTTTATTCATTCTATCTAACTATATTTTTTGTACCCATTAATTATTCCTATTTCCTCTCCCTCCCAAGATGTAAGTTGATTAATGAATAAACAAATGAGACTCCAGACCAAGTGCTCAGTTCTAAGTGTGTTACTCCAGTGTATTATTGATTTAAATATGACCATCCATTTCATAAAGGAAAAGATTAAGGACAATAAAGGTAGTAATTCATGTTCAGAGATGAAGAACATGGCAGGCATAAATTCATACCTGGCAGCTGATAAAAAGTTAATGGATAAAAAGAAAAAACAACCACTCATTTTCTATTTCACCTTGTGTTTTCTCCCTAGGTGATGATTATCAGATTGTAAAAGCTAAAACAAAGGCTTTCGTTAAGCCTTGGATAAGAGAGAATTTTATGAGAACTCCTGACTGCCAGAAACATGGACATAATTGAGCCACTGTCTAAAATTGTTGTGAACGAGGAGATAAGTGTTGGGCGAGGGTGGGCAAATGGGAGATTCTGAGTAATAGAAAGACATTGTTAATACATTAATTCAACAAAAACTTACTAAAAGCCTTCCTATAAAGAGAAATTAGACATGGTTCCTAGAGAAGGGAGACACTTAACAGATAGTATAGTAAAACTTTGGAAAGTGCAATGATACTGATTTGTATAGGACATTATCAGTCAACCAGAGCTGTTATAAGCATGGGTTTATAAGTCAGACAGGCTAGAGGATGATACTGGCTCTGCCATTTACAAGCCATGTGGATCTGGAAAAGTAATTAAACTATTGTGACCTTCATCTTCCATCTGGGAGTAAAATCAACTTCATAGGCTTGTGGTAGAAGTTCAGTGAGATAATGTAAGTAAAGCACTTAAAACAATGCCTGGCTTAGAGGATGCATTCAATAAAGTGATAATAATTGGGAGTTATTATTATATCTGTAAAGCATGTATTGGTGATGTCAATCCTAGGGAAAATTCCAAAACTGATTGTCAAATAATGCTTTTTTCAGCCTCTAAAAAGAAAGCATGTGACCAAGGACAGCTATAATGGGTTCATTAACAAATCAGCTACAATTAACCTCATTTCTTTTTTGACCTAGTCACCTCCACATCTACTTATTAGCAAGTCATATAAAAAAAGGTAAGTAGGCAAAGTGCTAGTGGGTTTAGCAGGGCACACAGCAAAATATCTTCAACCACTCCCTGAAGTGTGTGGGAAACCCAGGGGCCAGTGATGAACAGCCATGTGGATCTGCATGTGGTTGATTGCTCTCACCAAAGGGGGATGTAAACCTGGAGGGCAGAAGATAGGACCACTGTGCTGGCCTTCCAGTTCAAAAATTTCATGAACAAATTAGAAAAGAGCACTAATTTGGTTTGGTTCTGTGTCCCCACCCAAATCTCATATCAAATTATGATTCCCAATGTTGAAGAAAAGGCCTGGTGGGAGGTGATTAAATTATGGGAGTAGATTTCCTCCCTGCTGTTCTCATGATAGAGTTCTCATGAGATGTGGTTGTTTGAAAGTGCGTAGCACCTGCCCTGTCACTTGCTCTCTTCCACTGACCATGTGAAGATGTGATTGCATCCCCTTTACCTTCTGCCACGATTATCAGTTTCCCAAGATCTCCCCAGCCATGCTTCCTGTAACGCCTTCAGAACCGTGAGCCAATTAAACCTTTTTTCTTTATAATTACCCAATCTCAAGTAGTTCTTTATAGAAATGTGAGAATGGGCTAATGCAAGCACTGATGGCAGTCTGACAAAATATGACTTCTCACTAGATAAAATAAGTCATCTATCTCTTGATGGATTGAAGACCAAAAGGAGCTCTCTCTACAGACCAGAAAAATGGCTTTAGGCCCCTCAAATTTTTTTCTAAATTTAATCTTCAAAGTAGATGTGGTTATCATAGACTACATTGTCTGAATTCACAGAGAATACAATAAAGTATAAGTGCTCTGCTCCATAATAAAAGCAAGGAAATGGTAAACTACCCATCTAACTATATATGTAGGGATACGTCCCTCCTACAGAAAGTGAAGACTGGGCATAGTGGCTCATCACTGTAATCCCAACACTTTGGGAAGCTGAGGCATTATAATCACTTGAGCCCAGGAGTTCAAGACCAGCCTGGGTAACATGGCAAGGCCCTGTCTCTCTAAAAAATAAAAATAACTGGGCGTGGTGGATTACGCCTGTAATCCCAGCACTTTGTGAGGCCAAGGTGGGTGGATAACAAGGTCAAGAGATCAAGACCATCCTGGCTAATATGGCGAAATCTCTTCTCTACTAAAAATACAAAAATTAGCTAGGCGTGGTGGTGCACACCTGTAGTCCCAGCTACTTGGGAGGCTGAGGCAGAAGAATCACTTGAACCCAGGAGGCAGAGGTTGTAGTTAACCAAGATCATGCCACTGCACTCCAGCCTGACAACAGAGCAAGACCTTGTCAAAAAAATAGTAATAATAAATAAAATATAAAAAGTAAAAAAGTATCCAGGTGTGGTGGTATGCACCTATAGTCCCATCTACGCAGGAGGCTGAGGCAGAAGGATCACTTGAGCTCAGCCCAGGAGTTCAAGGCTGCAGTGAGCTATGATCATGCCACTGCACTCCAGCCAGGGTGACAGAGCAAGACATTGTCAGAAAAAAAAGAAGACAGAAAGAAAGAAAGAAAAAAGGAGAGAGAGCGGGAGGAAAAAAGGAAAGAAAGTGTGTGAGAGAGAGAAAAGAACGAAAGGAGGGAGTGAGGGAGTGAGGGAAGGAAGAAAAAGAAAGAAGGGAGGGAGGAATGAAAGGAGGGAGGAAGAGAGGGAAGAAAGAGAGAGAAGAAAGAAAAGAAAAAGAAAGAAGGAGAGAGAAAGAAAGAAAGAAAGAAAGAAAGAAAGAAAGAAAGAAAGAAAGAAAAAAGAAAAGAAAGAAAGAAAGATGTAGAATTGTAAATCATACAGCTTGTGGCTATGTTACATTAAATATGCATATGACATAATACGAATTCAACTCAGCTGCTTGATGTCTCAGTTTTATCATTTTGGTAAATAGCTGAAACTGACTTTTGGTAACAAAATATAAGCTTTCTCTAATTTTTCTGATAAGCTTATATATTACAAGCTTATCAGATTATAATTAGATTTTGACCTCAAAATTAAAAGAATCTTCATTTCCTAAAACAATAGATTATTCAAAACTTTCTTTAGCATTTTATAAAATTGACGTGTATGTTTGTATAGCATTAGGCCTTAATAATATATATTTGACTTCTGTTTCCATGGAGCTCTTATAGGTTATATTAAGTCAAAAATACAGTGTGTTGTCTCAATGGAGAACATAGCATGTACATAAGTGAGCAGGTGCTTATTGTAATCTTTCTACTCCTCAGAACTTTAATTACAGCTTTTTCATATCTGAAAAAAACAAGTGAATCTTTATGATAATTATGTGCAAGCCACTCAAGGGGCCATACTTCTGGAATGCATTAGTCCCTCCTTGCATGGGGTTGACTTTGTAAAGGAAAATAACTGATGAGGCAGCAGCCTAGTGCCTCATAATTTAGAACCAGTCGTGATCAACTTTGTGGTGATCACATGAAACTTGTACTGGGTAGAAGAATAGTGTCCTCCCATCTCCCAAATTTCTTTCTTTTCCAGAACTTGGAATGTGACCTTACTTGGAAAAAGGGTCTTGTTTTAGTCCATGCTCACACTGCTATAAAGAACTGCCTGAGACTGAGTAATTTATAAAGGAAAGAGGTTTAATTATTTTCTAGTTCCACAGGGCTGGGGAAGCCTCAGGAAACTAACAATCATGGCAGAAGATGAAGCAAACACGTCCTTCTTCACATGGCAGCAGGAAGGAGAAGTGCAGAGTGATGAGGAGAAAAGCCCTTTAGAAAACCATCAGATCTCATGAGAACTCTCTCACTATCATGAGAAAAGCAAGGGTAAACTGCCCTCATGATCTAATCACCTCCTACAAGGTCTGCCACCCAACACATGGGGATTATAATTCTGATTACAATTCAAGATGAAATTCTGGGTAGGGACACCACCAAACCATGTCATCCCAGTCCCTGGCCCCTGCAAATCTCATGTCCCCACATTTTAAAACACAATCTTGCCTTTCCAACAGTTTCCCAAAGTTTTAACTCATTGCAGCATTAACCCAAAAGTCCAAGTCCAAAGTCTTGTGTGAGACAAGGCAAGTCCCTTCTGCCTATAAGCCTATAAAATCAAAAGCAAATTAGTTACTTCCTAGTTACAATGAGGGTACAGGCATCGAATAAATGCACCTGTTTCAGACAGGAGAAATTGGCTGAAACAAAGGTGCTATAGGCCCCATGCAAGTCTGAAATCCAATAGGTCAGTCATTAAACCTTAAAATTCCAAAATTATCTCCTTTGACTATGCCTCACATCCAGGTCATGCTGATGCAAGAGGTGGGCTACCATGGCCTTGGGCACCTCTGCCCCTGTGGCATTATAAGGTATAGACCACCTCCATACCATTTTCATGAGCTGACATTGAGTGTCTGTGGTTTTTCCAGGTGCGTGGTGCAAGCTGTTGGTATTAGTCCATGCTCACACTGGTGAGGATGGACTAATGGTTAGTAAATCTACCATTCTGGGGTCTGGAGTATGGTGAGCCTCTTCTCACAGCTCTACTTGGCAGTGCCCCAGTGGGGACTCTTTGTGGGGGCTCCAACCCCCACATTTCCCTTCTGGATTGCCTTAGCAGAGGTTCTCCCTGAGGGATCTGCCCCTGCAGCAAACTTCTGACTGGACATCCAGGCATTTCCATGTATCCTCTGAAATCTAGGCAGAGGTTCTCAAATCTTAATTCTTGACTTCTGTGCATCTACAGGCTGAACACCAGGTGGAAGCCACCAAGGCTTGGGGCTTATACCCTCTGAAGCAATGACCCAAGCTGTACCATGGCCTCTTTTAGCCATGGTTGGAATACAGTCCACCAAGTCCCAAGACTGTAGGAAGCAGCAAGGCCCTAGGCCTGGCCCACAAAACCGTTTTTCTCTCCTAGGCCTCTGGGCCTGTGATGGGAGGGGCTTCCTCAAAGACCTCTGATATGCCCTGATGACATTTTCCCCATTGTCTTGGCAATTAACATTGGGCTCCTTGTTACTTATGCAAATTTTTATAGCTGGCTTGAATTTCTCCCCAGAAAATTGGTTTTTCTTTTCTATCACATTGTCAGACTGCAAATTTTTTGAACTTTTGTGCTCTGTTTCCTGTTTAAACATAAGTTCCAATTCCAAGCCATATGTTTATGAATGCATTAAAATGGAATGATTTTTTATGAGCATTCAAGTCACCTCTTGAACCCTTTGCTTCTTAGAAATTTCTTCTGCCAGATACCTTAAATCATGTCTCTTAAGTTCAAAGTTCCACAGATCTCTGTCACAGGAGAAAAGGGCAGTCAGTATCTTTGTTAAAGCATATCAAGAGTCATCTTTATTCTAGTTCCCAACAAGTTCCTCATCTCCATCTGAGACCATCTCAACCTGAACTTCCTTGTCCATATTGCTATCAGCATTTTGGTTAAAGCCATTCAACAAGTTTCCAGAAAGTTCCAAACTTTCTCACATCTTCCTATCTTCTGAGCCCTCCAAGTCTCTAGGAAGTTCCAAACCTTCCCACATTTTCCTGTCTTCTTCTGAACCCTCCAAACTGTTCCAACCTCTGCCTGTTACCTAGTTCTAAAGTCACTTCCACATTCTCAAGTATCCTTATAGTAGCACCCCACTCCCTCTGTACCAATTTACTGTATTAGTCCATTCTCACACTGCTATAAGGACATACCCAAGACTGGGTAATCTATAAAGGAAAGAGGTTTAATTGACTCACATTTCCACAGGGCTGGGGAGGCCTCAGGAAACTAACAATCATGGTGGAAGGGGAAGGAAATATGTCCTTCTTCACATAGCAGCAGGAAAGAGAAGTGCAGAATGAAGCAGAGAAAAGCCCCTTATAAAACCATCAGATCTCATAAGAACTCACTCACTATCATGAGAACAGCATGGGGGAACTGCCCCCATTATCCAATCATCTCCCACGAGGTCCCTCCTCCAACACATGGAGATTATAATTTGGATTGCAATTCAAGATGAGGTTTTGGGTAGGGATACAACCATATTATATCAGGTATTTACAGATATAACCACTTAAGTCAAGGTGAATTCATACTGGAGTTGGATGGGCCCTAAATCCAATCTAACTGGTGTCCTCATAAGAGGAGGAGAAGAGACACAGACACATACAGAGGGATGATGATGTGAAGACACAGAAACACACAAGGATAATGCCATTCAATGACAGAGGCAGACATTGGAGTGATGGATTTGCAAACCAAGGAACACCAAGAGTTGCCAGCAATCTAGAAGCTAACAGTGAGGCATGGAACAGATTCTCCCCTAGAGTGCTAGAGGGGGCAAGGCCCTGCCAGCACTTTGAGCCCTGCCTTCCTTTGGCCAGCTATAGTCTTCAGATAGAACTGCCCTTCTTGCCCTCTACACTCTGTTCTCCCTTTGATAGTCAGGGTGATCTTTCTAAAAACATAAATCATATTCTGTCATTCCTCTGTGTAAAACACATAAATTGCTTTCCCATTGGCTTCAGGATAAATCCCTAACTTCCCAATGAAGGATCTTCCTGGTCTGTCCCCAGCTCACCTCACGTTGGGCCAATCTTCCCCCTGTATCATCTTGTCCAGTCATGCTACATTTCCAGGTATTCCTGCTCATTTTCCCATCGGTCTTTGTGCCTTTATTCCCTCTGTCTGGATTATTCTTCCTCCTCTCCCTTCCTGGTTCATCCCAACATCCCGTTTCCTGGCTAATGCTCTTCAGTCTTGGCTTAGACAACTCTTCCCAGGAGGCCTTCCCTGCCCCTCCTAAGTGCTCTCTGTGAACTTGATGCTTCGTCCAACATTGTTCATCACTCTGTGTTGCAATTGCTTGTTTATTTGTATAGCAAGCAGGAATTTTACTCTTCACTACTCAGGTGCAAAAAAATGTCACATTCCATTATTCCTAAAATTAAAACTAAATGTGCTCCTAATTCTCAGCCTCTTGACTCATAAGAATTTAATCTGTGGGCTTCCTCCCCATCCCACACCCTCATGAGCTCACCAAAGAATTCTGAATTTATGCAACACCAAAAAAACTGTTTCTCTACAGAAAATTGATGCTGCAGTTGCATGCTGGCCTGTTGAATACTTGTTCTCTGGCAAACTCAGGGACCACGCCACCCCCACCTCAGCAATCCTCTCCACCAGTTACAGAAAGACCACAGGACTCTCCAAGCTGCTCAAAGCCCCAGAATGTATTGGCCAGTCTGGACTGACTTTCCATTAAGGCAGAGATTCACCTCACTTACACACACCCCACTGCACAACACTCAGCGACCCCTCAAACTCCCTCTGTCTAGGTTTCCCTTCTGTCTAGGGAAACCTCTACTTCCTTCCTCCCCCATGCATGCACACACAGCTAGGCACTCCTGTCTTTCCAACTTAAGTCTCTTTCCCATGTTCTGAGTCAAATCATAATATTCCTCCTCATGCTACTAGAAGCAGAAAAGCATTTACTACCACCTTGGATAGGGTGGATATAAGGTGAGTGAGCCCTGTAGACACTAAGTAGGCCTCTCCACTGGCTGGGAAATGGAAAAAGATCTTGACCCTCATTATTCCACAGCCCTCATCCATCTACCTCCTATCCATCCACCTAGTAAATTAAAGCAGCAAAACAAAAGCAATACAAATAACAAGACACAGGTTAATTTTGTAAAACTGCTTAAATGATTACATCGTTTTTCTTCCCCACTAAAAGTAAAGTTTCCTGAGGAGAGAGAGAATGCTCTGTTCTACTGGCTATACAGTCAGTGTTTTAAACATTACCCTGTGCTGGTAGACAACAAACTATCTTTAGAAAATGGATAAACAAAAACTTGCTAATAGTTAAACAGCATAAAGTAGAGGTAAAAAGCATAGCATTACACAGAGCTGGATTTGAACACATCTCCTGATATGTATAAAGCTGTGACTTTAATGCACCTAGAATGTTTGACAACTAGAGAGCATCATTTTAAAAAACATCTTCTCTTCTATACAACAAAATTATTTTCTGTACATTCAGGTCATAATTGGTAAATGATCATTATTTTCTTGACTAATTTTTAGGTTTAAAACAATTAATTGTTTTACTTATTTACTTATTTAGAAACAGGCTCTTGCTCTGTCACCCAGGCTGGAGTGCATGGCATAATCAGGGCTCACTGCAGCCTCAAACTCCTGGGCTCAAGTGATCCCTCTGCCTTGGCTTTCCATAGTGCTGGGATTACAGGTATGAGCTGCCACGCCCAGCCCAGTTAACCATTTTAAAAGTAAATTTTAACTCTAAAGATATTCAAATGTAGTCAAATATTTCATGAACGAATTAAAATTTGTGTGTGCTTAACAAAAAGATTGCACATCACAGTTGATAGCTGTTTTACTGCTTTAAATCCTAAAGAACAAAACCTGCAAATTGTTCAACTAGAATGATAAAATTAGAGTGACACAAGTTCCATTCTTTGTCTTCACAATCACACACTGTAATTGTTTATTTTGAATCTAATGCTTAAACACAGGAATATGTAGCACCACAGGGGTTCAAGATATGACTTGCATCCAAAGTAAGCTCAGAAGCTTTCAAACCATCATAAACATATTCTCTAAATAAATAGGGGCTGACTCTGACTCCGTAACTGAGAGTTCTAGGAATTAACTTCCATGTGGAATCCAATATTTATTAAAGGAAAAGTATTTCTTAAAATGTACTATTTTTGAGGCATATAGTACATTACTAAAATTCAACGGTACCCCCAATTATTTAAAAATTAACAACTTGGGCAAAAAACTTTTTGAGTATTTTATCAGTGACATTTAGAATAGCTAATACATCATGATTTAAACACACACACACACACACACAGACACACACACACTCATAGCACACTATTCATCACAGGCACAGGGAGGAAGCAACCCATGTGTCCATTGATGGATGAATGAATAAATAAAATGTGGTATATACATATAAGAGAATATTATTCAGCCTTTAAAAAGGAAGAAAATTCTGGCACAAACTTCAGAAAAATTTGTGCCAGTTCCAAAATTGGCATGGATAAGTCTTAAGAACATTATACTAAGTGAAATAAGCCAGATACAAAAGGACAAATGTGATACCAATTATATGAGATATCTATGGTGGTTTTCAGGGGCCAGAGGAGAGGGAATGGAAAGTTACTGTATAATGGGTACAGACTTTCAGTGTGGGATAATAAAGAGTTCTGTACTTGGATGGTTGTAATGGAAGCACAACAATGGGAATGCTCTTAATCCACTGACCTATAACTCAAAAAGCGTTAAGATGGAAAATTTTATGTCAAGTATATTTGATCAAATTTTGTAAATGCTTTTTAAAAAGTCAGTGTGACGTTTAGTTAGCTTTACTGTTATTTTTAAATTCTCTACAGACGTTGTACCTCCTTACTGCCTGAACTCAGGGCGGTCCACACCCATACCCACCTATTGGCATTAGCCTGGATTTGGGTCAAGTTATCTAAGTTCTTAGAGTCTCAGTTTCCTTACTTGCAAAATAGAATTTCTCCAAGGAATTATTGAAAGAATTAAATTATTGCCCTTGGAGTATGGTAAATGCTTAGCAATATTTTATTATTGTAGTCATACTTACATGATTTTTAGGTGCCCTAACATAAATTAAACTAAGGAAGTGGTTTTTAAAAAATTGGTTGAACTAGAAACTGGCATCATGATAAATGAATCATATTTCAGGAGAGAATTCTGACAATATGTAACCAAGTTCGGTGTGTCATTTAGACCTACAATTTCACTTTGGTGAAGATTAGTTTTATGAGGACCCAGGCCCATCTCAAGGCTTCTACTAATCACTCAACCCCAGTCAATCATCCTGCCCATCCTTGACATCAATAGGAGTCAATGCTGTTGCTTTAAGATGCTCCCTTAGACTAAATAGCACCTGAGTGCCAAGGTACCTGGAGGGTACTGAGCCACAGAACCAGCAATGTGAACAGCATCTTCTTGATCTGCTTCTGATCTCTCGGCAGATGTTGGAGGTTGGAAGTGAAAGTGGAGCAGTATCAACAGTGTTTAATCTTTAAGCCTTCCTCTCTGTAAAGTTATGATAATAATTTTTACATAGTTTTTTTTAATGGAACCTATTAATTCTCAGAGGCAGCTCCTGCTTCGGCAGCATGAAGGAAGTCGCACTTGTTCCCGCAGATACAGGATATTATTGACCACATCTGACATAACAACACAGCAAGGAAACAGAGCACCTTTGGTAGGTGCATTAGACCAGCTATTGCTACAAAAGTTGAAAAATAATAACAAGAAAGAATTTAAAAGCTGGTATAAATGTACAGAGCACACAACAAACAAAATAATTACTGCAGTTTTCAGTTCCAAAATTGACTAGAAACTTAACATCCTTTTGATTTTAATCTTCATTGGTTGTAGGGAACAATTTTTTCTCACCCCAGCATAATAGGCAAGCTATTCAGAAGGTTAAATTCAATTATAAATGATGGCTATTGATAGGGATCCTGGGATCCGATTGCAGTCATATCACCAGAATTTAATAGGAAAATTATTTTTTCCTAAAGAGAAAATTTTTTAAAATATTGAGACCTATTATTCAAAAGAAAGTAAAGATAAGTGATGTAAAGAGGATTAGATTCTTATTTGATGCACTATAAATAAATAATCCACAGGGACTATGGGAAGAAGTTTTTGGACCGAGGATCATTTTAGATGGCTGCCATTTGAATGACAAAGTGGGATTTTTGAGCCCACCTCCAACACAAACACAAATCTTTTGTCCTAAATCCTGGTATAGGTGTAGAGGGGGTTTTTGAAGCATAACTTAAGTTTGAAGAGTCAAATCATGTGACCTTAGTTAGGTATAGGAATCTTACTAGAGGAAAGTGAAGGAAGAAAGGCAGGGAAGAAAAGTGGGGAGAGACAGGAAGATAAAGAGAGAGAGGGAGAGAGACTGAGAGAGAATATAAACTACATTCTCAATCTTTGCTATTCAAATTTTGGTCCAAGAACTGCAGCATAGCATCATGGGGAGCTTGACAGAATCCCAGGATCTTACCTATCCCCATCCCCCACCCTCCACCCAAGACCTGGGGAGTCAGTACCTGCATTTTCCTTTTTTTAAAAATTTATTTACTGTACTTTAAGTTCTTGGGTACATGTGCAGAACGTGCAGGTTTGTTACATAGGTATCCACATGCCATGGTGGTGGTTTGCTGCATCCATCGCCCCGTCATCTACGTTAGGTATTTCTCCTAATGCTATCCCTCCCCAATCCCCTCACTCCCTTCTATTCCTTCCCTAGCCCCACAACCCCCCAGGCCCCAGTGTGTGATGTTCCCCTCCCTGTGTCCGTGTGTTCTCATTGTTTAACATCCACTTATGAGTGAGAACATGTGAGCACCTGTATTTCCACAACCTCCCCAGATGTTCTGTAGCACATTGAAGTGCCAGTAGTACTGTCTTCCAGAACCATGCCAAGGCCAGACAGTGGCAGGGACTCAACCACACTCTGCTCCACATAAGGAGGTTGATAGAACCCAGAGAGGGCCCAGGGATGGGGCCCAGGCCAGGTATTTTGGGAAACAGAGCAGGAGGCATAGCCCAGGGGGCTGAGTCTGTGCCCAGCAATCTGGCTGGAAAGCAATCCCAAATCTCTGCTCCTCTGAGGACTCTGTGTGGTTAGAAATCATCTCTGGAAGCCAAAGGGCTGAGTAACGCATTCCCTGTGTTTCTGTCTGGCTATGAGGCATTTGCCTCTTTATTGTGAATTCTGTCACTTCCGGTCATGAGAGGGCTTTGGAACTCAAGTTACTCTTGAGAGTGTAAGGTAAAATTTTTGAATTAAAATAAAACCACTTGGTCAGGGGGTGGTGGCTCAGGCCTTTAATCCCAGCACTTTGGGAGGCCAAGGTGGGCAGATCACTTGAGATCAGGAGTTCGAGACCGCCCTGGCCAACATGGCGAAACCCCGTCTCTATTAAAAATACAAAAATTAGCCAGGTGTGGTGGCTTATACCTGTAATCCCAGCTACTTGGGAGGCTAAGGCAGGAGAATCGCTTGAACCTGGAAGGCAGAGGTTGCAGTGAGCCAAGATCGCACCACTGCACTCCAGTCTGGGTGACTGAGCAAGACACTGTCTCATAAATAAATAAATAAATAAATACCAGTTGACAAAGGAAGCTGTGCTGAAGTAATAGAAATTTTGTAATAAGAAGGAGCACATGTTAAGGCTCCTTTCTACCTGAGAAGCAACTATCATTGAGAAATAGGCGGGACATCATCAGAGGTGGAGCCCCTGCTGACTACTCCAAGAGCCGGGTCCACCTCAAATCCCCAACTCACAAACCAACTAGTGAGGGCTGAGCACCTCGTCCAGCAGCCTCCTACAGGGAGGTGCCAGGAAGAACCAATGAGCCCTCCCCACCCTGGTGGAAATAGCTCATTATTCCACTGGTAATCCATTTAGACCTGAAAAAATAGAAATAACAGAGGACCATGAACAGAACAATCCTTCAGCAGGTGTATTCCCAATCCAACAATTCGGCTACAGCCAAGATAAATAAACTGAAGTTCTGCTGAACAAGAAAGGATGTCAGTACAACCCAAAATCATTCACCATACAGAAAATATGAAAATATAAAAGCCTCCCTTTTCTGGAGAGTGGTATTGAAATTTCTCACCAGAAGAACACAGGCACCATGCAGGGAGCAGGGACAATGGAGCCCACTGAGCAAGCAAATTGGGCTCCACGGTCAGAGTAACCAAACCTGCTGAATGGGACATGCTTTGTTTGCCCTAACGCAAGGCCAGATGTCTTTTTAATTAGAAAAAAAAATAGTTTTAAGTAAGAATGTTATGCAAGGGATAGAGTGGCGGGAATCGTAGAGGAAGATCACGTCCAACAACCACAGTGCACCACAAGTTCTTGGAACCTGCTGCTGCCTTCATATTTGGCACTAACCAGCCTATTGTCCTGTCTAGACAAGTGCTACAGGCTGAGTAAACAGGGAATTGCTGCATAAAGCCTCTATTCATCCAGAATGAAGTGTGTCAATGTGCAGCCTTTTAGAGTCCAAGGGGGCCTTTGTACAGAGAAAAAACTACTTACAGTCACCTTGGTTTTCAATTAGTATTCACTTATTAATGTTACAAAATTTAAAAACCATCTGCCTTAAATTTTATGCAGTTTACAAGGCATTTTATTTTATTTGAAATTCGAATAAAATATGAGTCACTTTTCATTATTATTTTATTAATATTTGTTTAACAAGCTAATACAGGCTAAATTCCTTGTAATAGCCCTTCCCATTTACAAAATTAGTTAATTCTCCAAGTTTTTAATCCTTTCTATAAGTATTTTAACTATATTTTCAAATTTCATATATTTAAGTTTCTCTTCTAGGACTTCAAATGCTTTAAGGGTAAACTAAACATTCCTTACAAGCAAAACAATTTTATAATCTAATGAATTAGACTATAAATAAACAGATGATAGATAGATAGATATTGATATAAATACATTCATGCATCACATAATGACCACATATACCAACGATGGTTGTCTCATAAGATTAAAATGGAGTTGAAAAATTCCTATTGCCTAAGATTAAAATGGACTTGAAAAATTCCTATTGCCTAGTAATATAATAGCCATTGTAATGTCTTAAGGCAACACATTACTCATGTATTTGTGGTGATGCTGGTGTCAACAAATCTACTATAAAAGTCTAGCACATACAATTCTGTATAGTACACATACTTGATAATGATAATAAATGACTATGTTACTAATTTACATATTTACCATATTTTTACTGCTATTTTAGAGTGTACTCCTTCTACTTAGAAAAATAAAAACCTTGGCTGGGCATGGTGACTTACACCTGTAATCCCAGCACTTTGGGAGGCCGAGGCAGGCGGATCACAAGGTCAAGAGTTCGAGACCAGCCTGGCCAATATGGTGAAACCCTGATTCTACTAAAAACAAAAAGCCAGGTGCAGTGGTGCATGCCTGTAGTCCCTGTTACTCAGGAGGCTGAGGCAGAAGAATGGCTTGAATCCAGGAGGTGGAGGTGGAGGTTGCAGTGAGCCAAGATTATGCCACTCACTACAGCCTAGGCGACAGAGTGAGACAATGTCTCAAAAAAAAAAAAGAAAAAGAAAAAACTTAACTGTAAAATAGCCTTATGCAGGTCCTTCAGGAGGTATCCAGAAGTTGTTGTTATCATAGGAGATGACAGCTCCATGTGTGTTATAGCCCCTGAAGACCTTCCAGTAAGACAAGATATAGAGGTGGAAGACCATGATATTGGTGATCCTGACCTCGTGTAGGCCTAGGATAATGTGTGTGTTTGTTTCTTAGGGTTTAACAAAAAAATTTAAAAAGTAAAACAAAATAAGTTTTAATTTTAAAAGCTTATAGAATAAAAATATAAAGAAAGAAAATATTTTCATATAGCTGTACAATGTGTTTGTGTTTTAAGTTTTGTTATTACAAAATAGTAAAAAGTTAAGAAACATTTAATAGTTTATAAAATAAAAAAGTTACTGAATGGGACATGCTTTGCTTGCCCTAATCCAAGGCCAGATTTCAGTAGCTAAAGTTGTCTTCTCATTGAAGAAGAAAAATTTTTAAAAATACATTTAGGGTAGCTGAAGTGTATGGTATTTATAGAATCTACGGTAGTGTACAGTAACTTCCTAGGCCTTCCCATTCACTCACCCTCACTCACTGACTCACTCAGAGCAACTTCCAGTCCTGCAAGCTCCATTCATGGTAAGTGTCCTATATAGGTGTACCATTATTTATCTTTTCTACTGTATTTTAATTGCATCTTTTCTATGTTTAAACATGTTTAGATGCACAAATACTTACCGTTGTGTCATAATTGCCTACAGTATTCAGTACCGTAACATGCTATACAGGCTTGTAGCCTGGGAGCAACAGGCCATGCCCTCTAGCCTAGGTGTGTAGTAGGCTCTGCCATCTAGGTTTGTGTAAGTACACTCGATCATGTTCGCACAATGATGACATCACCTAACAATGCATTTCTGAGAAAATATCTCCTCTGTTGGTTCAACCATGTGGAAGAGAGTGTGGTGATTCCTCAAGGATCTAGAACCAGAAATACCATTTGACCCAGCAATCTCATTACTGAGTATATATTCAAAGGATTATAAATCATTCTGCTATAAAGACACATGCACATGTATGTTTACTGCAGCACTATTTACAATAGCAAAGATTTGGAACTAACCCAAATGCCCATCAATGATAGATTGGATAAAGAAAATGTGGCACATAGACACCATGGAATACTATGCAGCCACAACAAAGAATTAGTTCATGTCCTTTGCAGGGACATGGATGAAGCTGGAAACCATCATTCTCAGCAAACTAACACAGAAACAGAAAACCAAACACTGCATGTTCTCACTCACAAGTGGGAGTTGAACAATGCAAACACATGGACACAGAGAGGGAACATCACATACCAGGGCCTATAGGGTGTTGGGGGAAAGGGGAGGGAGAGCATTAGGAAAAATACCTAATGTACGTGGGGCTTAAAACCTAAGTGAGGGGTTGACA
>CAUYLG010010011.1:0-63964 GCA_963573385.1 Cacajao melanocephalus
GATACATAAGGCAGGTTCTTAATGACTTACAAAGAGACTTAGACTCGCACACAATAATAGTGGGAGACTTCAACATTATACTGTCAATATTCGACAGATCAACGAGATAGAAAATTAACAAGGATATCCAGGACTTGAACTCAGACCTGGAACAAGTAAACTTAACAAATATTTACAAAACTCTCCACCCCAAATCCACAAAACATACATTTTTCTCAGTATCATATTACACCTGTTTTAAAAGTGACCACATAATTGGAAGTAAATCACTCCTCAGCAATTGCATAGCATTTCACAGGTTTCAATAAAATATTGGTTGGCTGCTTCTTTGTTATTTTCATCTCTTATTCCTTCCTGTCTCCATTGTTAAGCACAATTATTGGCAAAATAGAGGTTTTTAATACCCATTTTTAGACTACATTCTAGCCTGGGCAATAGAACAAGAATCCCATTCTCTCTCCCTCTTTCTCTTCCTCTTTCTTTCTCTCGTACATTCTTTTTTTTCTTTCTTTCACTCTTTCTTTCCTTTTTCTTTCTTTCAAAAAGAAAAAAAGAAAAACAAAAAACAAAAAACAAAAATACAGTGACAATTTCTCAACTTAACTTCTGACTTATTGAGAAATAAGACCATCCACATCCCAAACAAATTACTTGCAAAGAAAGACTGAAAATGGCATCCCCAAACCTTTCCAATGTGCAAACATAAAAATTATAAAATTTAATCAGCTTGCTTCAAATGCAAAGTTCAGGAATCCCAAACTCTGGGCCACTGACAGCAGTTGTTGTTTTGGTCTATTTTTGACATCATTAATCAGCAAACAACATTTTAATATACATTCAGTTTCAAAACCAAACAACTGACTTAAAAATGCACTTGTTGATAAATTACACTTTTCCTTACATACTTTAAATTCAAATGAAGGTCATTTATGAGAAAAAAGCAAAAGCTTGCTTATGTATATTATAAGATGACATTAAAGTTGAACCCTATAATGCAACCTTTAATAAAATGATACAGAAAATGAAAGAGGATGACAGAAATCACTGGCATACATCATTGTGCACTGATAGCTGCCACGGGAACAAAGGACCGATACCTCACTCAGGTTGGGAGAAAGAGAAGGGCACTTAATTCAGGTAAAGGGACAAATGCATGGAGACACAAAATGGCGTGATGGTAAGGGGATGCATGGTTCAATATTGCTGCAATGTGAGGGTAAAGTGTGTCACAGGGCGTGGCAGGAAATGCAGTTGACTGCTAAGCTGAAGCCAGGTCATGAAGGGCCTCGTGCACAAGCAGAGGGGCTCAGACTTTATCCTCGCAGGCCAAGGGTCTCAATCTGGTCAGGTGTCAAAATCTCTTAGGGAATTTAAAAACAAAGCATCCAGTCCAGTAGCTCTACAGAATCAGAATCTACAGGGCTGGGACCCGATATATATGGACAGATTTAGGGTTGCCCTGCCTCTGGGACTCTGATAAGCAGGAGAACATCTGCTGCAGGGATTGGGAGACTTTCAGGCAAAGCAGTGACTAAGTCAGATGCCCATTTTGCTAGTCTTGGAAAGGTAGATCCAAAGAGATCAAAACATGAAGCTGACTTAAGTCTACTACACTAATGCAGGTGATGACGAGGTTTTGAATCAGGACAGAGGTAGTACAACCGGGGGAGTGGGCTGGACTTGAGGCCTATCTTGGGACTAAAATGAGTAGAACTTGGTGTCTGACTGAAAACCCAACATGACAAAGGAGCCAAAGCTAACTGGGTGTTTCTAATTTAGGTGACTGAGTGACTGGGCTAAGAAATGTGACAGAAAAGGATCTCTCTTCCTGCATGTTTGATTAATTAACTTAAGGTCCCAAGGATAACATCCTGAAAAGCCCTCAGAACCAGCGCTTGTCACTATCGCATTGTGCTCATGGCACCCTTTGCTTGCTTGCTTCTCTCGGAATACACGATTCCCTGTGTGGCCACTGTCTGGTTTTCCTCCCCATCTTTCCCACTGATACAGCAGAATCTATGTTTTCATTACTCAGTGTTTTAAGACCCAGTCTGGTAATAGTAGATGCTCAGAACATTGATGAATCAACAATTCATTCAATGAATGAGATGTGAAGCCAGCTGTTTAATATTCAAGTCTGAAAGTGGGAGGCTGACTCAGTTTGGGGAGCCCTCAACTGTGTTAACTAAGCCTTGCCACCATGCAGTGAGAATGTGCAGTGTGAGGACAGAGTCCCGGGAATACCATAGTTTAAGGGAGTGGCAAGAATAGTTCACAAAGAAACCGGAGAAAGGAAAGCTGGAGAGGGTGGAATAAGAACATGAAGGAAATGCAGGAACCCTAGTAAGGCCCATGGCAATAAAGCAGCACCACACAAGTCAAGAAGGAAGATGGAGGAGGAATGTCCACTGCAGTAGCCTGAGGTTGATGTTCTTGATGAAAATTGGAGTGGAGGCTGTATGGGGTCAGACTGGAGTGGGCTGAGGAGTCAATGGAACATGTGAGTTTCTTCAAGTCCAGTTTTAAAAAGGCAAACAAAGGGACAATAACTAGAATGGGTTGCAGGGTCAAGGACTTTTCCGTTTAGTATTAATAGATAAAAATATTCAAGCATGCTCTGTCTGTGGGAGAAAACAGAAAGTGAGAGGCTGAAGCCAGACGACATGATGAAATTTTGGGATCCAGATCTCAGAGGAAAAGGGATGAATGACACTGGAGCAAAGATGAAGGAATTTTCCTTAAATAGGTGGAGAAACATGTTACCCTTCTGAGACCTGAATGAGAATGTAGCTATGCTATGTTTAGGGAAGCAGGGAAGGTGATAATGCAGAAAGCTGCAGTTTATGGCTGGTGGCTTCAATCACAGATAGGAAACAGGAGGCAAGAACTTGGGTAATTAGTGAGAGAACAGCAGTCTGGGTTAAGAGCTTGAGAAACTAGAGAAAATGAGTGGTCCAAGACAAGCTTAATGATATGAAGGTTCAAAGAGTCCAACTGGTTAAACTCTTTGCAGTTAAAAAACAACTACAGGTTCTCTAAATGCTGGACATAACAATCCAAAGTATCTTGATTATGCTTTATAAAAATGGTTTGTAGGGGGAAAGAGTCAGCATTAATGTTCTTACTTCTGGACTGATGTGTACTTACCCTTTTTCAAAGCTATTTTTATGCCATACCCAGCTAACTGGGCCAAGGTTACTTTCTTAAAGGTGGTTTGGAATTTCAAACTGAGGTAGCAATGGAGGGATAAAGTTATCACCAAACCGGGCGGAAGAGTGCAGAATAAATCTGCAACATCTTCGGAGAACTCAACTCTAAACAGTTTGATACTGTTGATAAAGCTGGCCTCTTTTGACAAGGTTTGTCAAAACTGATTCTAACAAGTGCTGGAAAATCCAATGTCCTTGTGTTTACAAAGAACGTGGCCAGGCTTACTGTTTCTGCATGTCAGTTTGTACCCTTCAGATTAAACCTCTGATGACTAGAAAAATCCAATCATTTTAGAGCTTCTAAAATGTCATGGTTTTACCTGTAACTTGAAGTAAAAGACCTTTGTTTGCTCTCACAAATGTGTGGGAAAACACATTCCAAATACATGAGCTTACCTGGTAGCAAAGCTATTCTATTACATAAGTATAATTCACCTTCAGATTTTCACTTTGAAAATTTACCCCACTAACTCAATCTACAAAGTTATTCTGAATATGAAATGTTACAGGAATGATTTATCTTTAAAAAAGACACTTTGATGGTCCTGTTAAGTATTCAAAATTTCACTGTGATTTTAAAGCTACCATTATTAAAAATGAATTTCTAAAAACAAAGACGGCTTCAATAAAATTGAGTCATCGTACCTATGATTCCTGCGTGCCTTCTCCTAATATAGTAATAAAGAACTAGAGCTTTAGAATAAGGCCTCTCCAAAACAGAAGAGCATAATTTCTGGAAATTAAGACTACTTTTTTTTTTTTTTTTTTTAATAAAAAGATGGGGTTTCACCATGTTGGTCAGGCCAGTCTTGAACTCCCGACCTCAGGTGATCTGCCCGCCTTGGCCTCCAAAGTGTTTGGATTACAGGCGTGAGCCACTGCGCCCAGCCAATTAAGACTACTTCTAATGATAACTACCATTTGCATGGCATTTTGCAATTTCCTTAGCATTTTTACATTTGTAAATTTCATTTGATTCTCATCTTTTCCAGATAAAGAAATACAGACTCTGAAATGGCATGTGATTTGCCCAAAGTCAGTGAGCTACTAAATGATAGGTGGAAGAGAAAGTGAGGTTCCTGTCTTTTGAACTCAGACCTTTATCTTCATCTTCTGATTTTTAAAGAAATGTATGTTTACTGTGTAAAATTTAGTATTAAAAGTTAATTATCAATAATCCCACCAAGCAGAAATTCCATCACGTTAGTAAACTTCTCTCCCATCTTTTCTATTCTTTTTTAAAAAGTAATATTGGCATCATAGTTTCCTCAAGCTTTATATAATAATCTTTATATTTCACCTAACATTTTAAATCTCAAAACCGAAAATTTAACTTATCAACTATCTCATTAGTAGGAGTGTACTATAGTAAAATATAGGTATATATTATAATGCTTCAAGGAAGCTTCAGTAAAACCCCTCTAAAGACTGAAAATTAGGAGATGATTATATGCAATGCTAGGAGATACTGAGGTATCTAGTTCATTAAGATTTCAGAAAACCTAGTAGTTTTTGGTAAATAAAACTTATGGGGGGTGGGGGGAGACACCCCATTTCAAGTAAACTGTTAAAGGAATGTTAATCTAATGAAAAAATTAGCAGAACTGAACTTATTCTTACATGGAGAACATCATTTCATGGCAAACCTATATAGTAAGGAATGATGGTGGTCATGATGGATAGTGAGAACATTTACTGAGCACGTATCACACACCAAGCACAAAGCTAAGCCTTTAAAGCATACATTTACTCTTCACAACAACCCTAAGAAATAGGAAATACTGTTTTCTTACTATTTTCACCTCTCTAAACTTCCAGGCAAATTTCATTATAATTTTGCCAAGATAAAAAATGTATATAGCCGGGCTTAGTGGCTTACATCTGTAATCCCAACACTTTAGGAAGCCAAGGTGGGCGGATTGCTTAAGCTCAGTAGTTCAAGACCAGCCTGGACAACATGGTGAAACCCTATCTCTACAAAAAAAATACAAAAATTAGCCAGGCGTGGTGGAACGTGCCTGTAGTCCTAGCTGCTTGGGAAGCTAAAGTGGGAGGATGGATTGAGCCCAGGAGACAGGGACTGCAGTGAGCTATGATCACACCATTGCATTTTTATTTATATATATATAATTTTTATTTATATATAATTTTTGAATACTGTATGTTTAATACTATATATGTTTCTAAATTACATATATACAGTATTTGCACTGGAATTGCATTTTGTCTAAATTAACATAATAAAAGATATACATAATAAAAAAACATAGTAATTGCCTAATCTCTCAAGATCAAGTTGTAAAGTTTATTTACCTTCCCCAAGGAACAAAACAATGACTTTTAGTTGATTTCCCTCTCCCCAGATTTCCCACCAAATACCTCTAGACACTGCCTTCATTCAGCCTTCCTAAAGCAAAGATCCAGTCACCTTATTCTCTAGCACAGAAGGGTGCCCCATTTCCTACCAAGTAAAATACAAATTACACAGTTTAGCAACCAACGTCTAGCCAAACTGCCTCTGTCCTGTCCCTCCCAATAGTTTCCATAGACCCTATGTGCCCCAAACTTAGAGAGTACATTTTTATTTCCATTCCTTTATGCTTCTTTTTGCTCTTTAAAAAAAAAAAAAAAAGGCCAGGCATGGTGGCTGACGCCTGTAATCCCAGCACTTTGGGAGGCCGAAGCGGGCAGATCACAAGGTCAGGAGTTCGAGACCAGCCTGGCCAACATGGTGAAACACTGTCTCTACTAAAAAAAAGAAAAAAATTAGCCGGATGTGGTGGCACATGCCTGTAATCTCAGCTACTTGGGAGGCTAAGGCAGGAGTTCTGCTTGAAGCCGGAAGGCGGAGGTTGCAGCCACTGCACTCCAGCCTGGGTGAAAGCGTGAAACACCATCTCAAAAAATAAATAAATAAATAAATAAATAAATAAAAGGTCACTTGTGACCAATTGTGACCAATTCTTGGCCCTTATGTGACTTGCAGTGGCAGCATCTGACAGATGCTCACTCTCTGTGATTCACTTTCCTCACTCGGCTCCCATGACCCAACCTCTTGGTTTCCTCTCACCTCACTAATACCTTAATGACCAAACATTTACTTGAAGATTAGCATTCATATACTTAACAAATGAATGTTGCATGCTTACTCTATATGCTGCGCAGTGATGTAGCACTTGGGATACATTAGTGAACAAAACACAGGGAAGTTGCCTTCTCACTCTTTGCTGGAGCCTCCTCTTACTGCCTCATGCTGCAAACTCCAGAGCTTAGTCCTTGGTCTTAGCTTGTCTACAATCACTCCTTTGGTTATCTCACTCTTGTCTCATGACTTCAATTTCATCTATGTACCAATAACTCCCAAATTTACATCTCCGCTCTAGACCTGTCTCCATAACTCAGATTTGTACATGTATCTCCTCTTTGATGTCTATCAGATGTTTCAAAAGTAAGTTTCTGCTCAAATGTTACCTTCTCAGCAAAACCCTGACCGTACTTGTAACCCAAATCCCCCTTATATTGCTTTTTACCTCAAGTCTGTATCACCTTATGATATGCTATATCACTCATCTATGTCTGTGTACCTCTGCCAGAATGTAATGTTTAAGAGGAAACTTCCCTGTGTTTTGTTCACTAACATATCCCAAGTACTTACAACACTGCCCAGCATATAGAGTAAGCATGCAACATTCGTTTATTAAATATATGAATGCTAATCTTCGTAAATGTTTGGTCATTAAGATATCAGTTCTTAACTCTCTTAAAAAAAAAAAAAAAAAAAAAGCCAAGTACAGTGGCTCACACCTATAATCACAATACTTTGGGAGGCCAAGGAGGGAGGATTGCTTCAGCCTGGGCAACATAGTGAGACCATCTCTAAAAGAATTTTTAAATTAGCCAGGCATGTTGGTATGGGGCTGTGGTCCTAGCTCCTCAGGAGACTGAGGCAGGAGGATCACTTCAGCCCAGGAGGTCAAGGCTGCAGTGAGTCATGATCAAGTCACTGCACTCCAGCCTGGGCAACAAAGCAAGATCCTGCTTTAAAAAATAAAAACAAGAAAAAACATTATAAAAGCATCCATATTTTGCCTGTAATACACAAATAAGTTTTAGAGCCAGTATCTACTGTCACTTTACTGTGAAAGACGTGGAAGTTAACATTTCTACTTCTCTACTCCCCCAAATATTTTATAGTTTTATATTAAATGAATTCAATGCTCATTTCTAGTTTTTTTAAATCACAGTTTCTCCATTCTAGGATTCTGTCTATTGATTGATCCTTTAGTCTACTAGATTCAATACCAAATAGTTCCCCCATCCCTGTCAAGAAAGGCCAATGGGTGCTACAGTCCTTGAACTCCTGAATACTTGAAAATGCTGGTCCATGGCATTTGAAGAATGAATTGGTTGAGTATAAAACTCTTAGGTTACAATTTCCTCAGAACTTTGCAGACATTGTTCCACTGTCTCCCAGTATTGAGCATTTCTATTGTGCCTATAATTCTTGATCCTTAAAGCACTAAACAACACTATGATTATGTTTTTTCATTTTGACAATTTCTTGGAACAAGAAAGATTCTAATCTTTATTTCAGGAAAAAATTTTTCCATTATAAATATTTTTCTAGTTCATTAGTTGTTCTCTTCTGGAATTTCATTTGTGTTTGGGTCCTTTATCTGTCTCCATATCTATCCTTCTTCTCCATAATCATTTTCGCAACTTTATTTTCTTACCATTTCATTTTGTGATTTCCTAAAGCCCACTCCCTCTGTTCTTGGTTATACGGTAAGATACATTTTTTCTTATTGTTGCTTCCATGGTGGCTTTTACCTTGATCATATTTTTTTTCTTCAGCTTCTTTCTGAATTTTGTCACTTTATACTCTAACTGCCCCTATTGCCTTGTAATACATTCTTTGAATCTCTGTATGTCTTGAGTTTTTCATTTTTGGGGTGGGGGTAGAGATGGGATCTCACTGTGTTGCCCAGGCTGGTCTCAAACTCCTGGCCTTAAGCAATCCTTCCACCTCCATCTCCTACAGGGCTGCGATTACAGGTGTAAGCCACCACACCTGGCCTGTCTCCAGTTTTTAAAAAGACATCATAGTGTGTTTGCAATTTCACTGAGCCTGCAGACCAGTGCTAACAAACAGAATTTTCTTTGATGAAGGAATGTTCTGCACCAGCCACATGTAGCTATTAAGTACTTGAAATGTGGCTAGTGCAATGTAGGAACTGTATCTTTAACTTTAATTCATTTAAACAACTTTATTTAGCCACATATGTGGCTAGTGGCTACTATTACAGGAAATTTCTAGATTCAAAGGGCTCCCATGCATGAAAATACAATGCATTAAAAAAAAAAAAAAAGTCTACAACCAAACACAGTGGCTCACACCTGTAATCCCAACAACACTTTGGGATTCCACTTATAAGAGGTAGCCAGGGTAGTCGAATTCATCAGAGACAGAAAGCAGAAGGATGGCTGCCAGGGGCTGGGGAAGAGGGGATCAGGGAATTAGTGTTTAATGGGTATGGAGTTTGTTTTACAAGATGAAAAGAGTTCTGGAGATGAATGCTAGTGATCATTGCACAACAGTGTGAATGCACTTAATGCCACTGAACTGTATACTTAAAAAATGGTTAAGATGGTAACTTTTATGTGTATTTTATCACAATTTAAAAATAATAATTTTTAAAACTAAATAAAAAGCTTTTGGCACAATTCCACAACTATCGCCTCTCCTTTTTTAAACATCCCTCATGTTACTAGAAGATATTTTATTGAAAAAAGTAATTTCTTAAAGAGGAAAAGCTAATTCGGGGCCTTTAGTAAATAGAAAAGCTAGTAATAAAGACTCTAGGGAATTGTTCCTTGGCCCATTTGGCTTTTATGATTATTATTGAGATACAGCTTACATAACATAAAATTCTCCATTTTAAAGTGTACAATTAAGTGATTTTTTAGTATATTAACTGTGGTGCAACCATCACTACCTTCTAATTCCCCATAAAGAAACGCCATACCCATTAGCAGTCAGGCCCAACTCATTCCTCCCCACATCTCCTATGGATCTGCCTCCTCTAGATATTTCATATAGATGGAACCATACAACATGTGGTTTTTTGTGCCTGGTTTCTTTCACTAAGCATGTTTTCAAGGTTCATCCATATTGCAACATTCAACAAAGCTTAATTCCTTTTTATGACTGAATGATATCCCGTTGTACGGGTATACCACATTTTAGTTATTCATTCATCAGCTGATGAACATTCGGGTTGCCATCACTTTTTGGCTAATGTGAATAATACTGCTATGAATGTTTGTGCAGAAGTTTTTGTGTGAACATGTTTTCAATGGTCCATTTGATTTTACATTTTTAAAACGATATACTACTGTCTGCTAATGACGCTAAAAGGGAGTAACATGGAAGTACTAAGCCTTTGGAAGTATAAAAGAGAAAACAATAACAAGACCTGAAAGATAAGAAATCATCTCTTAAACCCAGAAAAGAGAAGTCATTAAACATGGTCATTAAAATAAGCTCAAATAAAATCTTTTTTTTTTTTTTTTTTTTTTTGGATATAGTATCTTGCTCTGTTACCCAGGCTGGAATGCAGTGCACAATCATGGCTCACTGCGGCCTTGACCTTCTAGTCTCAAGCAATCCTCCCACCTCAGCCTCCTGAGTAGCTGGGACCACAGGCATGTGCCACCACACCGGGCTCCTTTTTTAAAATTTTTTCTAGAGATGGGGTCTCCCTATGTTGTGAAGCCTAGTTTGAACTCCTGGGCTCAAGTGATCCTCCGCCTCAGTCTCCACAAACATTGGGATTACATGTGTGAGCCATTGTGCCAGGCCTCAAAATCTTAACAGCGCAACTCTGACTGCCACATTTCAATAAAGATTGAAAAGATCTTGTGCTGGTCTTGAGAACAACTGAAGTTATCTAGGAGGCACAAACAAGAGAGAAAATCTATGCCATGAGGACACAATCAGTCTCAAACTCTAATTAAACTTGAAGTCGATAAACCTATGGCCAATACTCATAAGGTAGACACTCATTCACTAAATCTCAGCCTCCCAGACACCTGATAAATCTTTAAACAGACTAATTTGAGAGAAAAATAAAGATGATTTTACTTCCTAATAAGTTACCTCAAGGGGCAGTCTGAATACACAGATCTTTTCTAAAGGTTTAACAAGATTCACAGTTGTTGGGACTTGTGTCACACACTTGGGACTGATGTCAAGGAGGGAAACCAGGCCTTTCCTTACCATATACTTCACCATTGCTAAGAGAATTAGGTTCTGTGAACAAAGAGCCTATTCTAACTTACTCTGGCAAGTCTAATAGTCTTACTATCTAATTATCAGAATGTTTTTAAAATCTCTAACCCCAAAATACCAACAAAAAAAAAACTGTAGAATAGACTTGATATTATTCAACATCGTCAGGGTCCCTATGTGGGTGGCTATTTAATAACCAATGAAGGCTGGGTGCGGTGACTCACGCCTGTAATCTCAGCACTTTGGGGCCAAGACGGGTTGTTCACCTGAGATCAGGAGTTTGAGACCAGCCTGGCCAACATGGCAAAACCCCGTCTCTATTAAAAATACAAAAATTATCTGGGTGTGGTGGTGCACACCTGTAATCTCACCTACTCTGGAGACTGAGGTAGGAGAATCACTTGAACCCAGGAGGTGGAGGCTACAATAAGTCAAGATCGCACCACTGCACTCCAGCCTGTGAGACAGAGTAAGACTCCATCTCAAAAAAAAAAATACCCAATGAAGATATCAAAGATAGGTATCTCCTCCTAAAAGGATATATGAGCAACTATTATGTCCCAGGCACTACGGTAAGTAGTTTCCCTGTATTATGAAATCAATGACAACAACCCCAGAACTTAAGATGTTTTATCTCTACTTGACATATGTGACAACAGAGCACCGAAAAGACTGAGTAACTTGCAGGAAGTATTCTGTCAGGAAGGCAAATGTTTTAGCAGATAAATACATTTAAATTTCATTCTTAGACCTTCCTCTCTTCACTTCCTCCTCAGGAACCCTCTTTCCGGGGTTAAAATTCCACTTTAGTATATAGCCTACAAAAGACTTCAAAGAATTGGGTACGATCTCATCTCCTTTAATTCTTGAAACTTTCCTGGAGCAGTTCAAAGGTTTAATGAAATTAGCCTCATTCTGTAGACAAGGAATTAAAGGAACAGCGCCATTCAGGTCCGAGTGATCTGTAGTGTGGTACCAGAGACATAAGTAATGAAAAATAGTTGCTGAATTGCAGTGAATTGGTCTAAAACTAGTAAAACAATAACTGATTTCTTAATACTAAACATTCAGGGGGAAAAGAAAGGAATGACTGTCACAATCCCCCTCTGTACCTGCCTTTATCCAAGAATTCCCTGATGGGACAACAGAAAGGTCATAATGAAGCTAGTCTAGATGGAGCCTTGCTAGCCCAACGGATGCCACTGACTGATGCCTCTGTGTGGATGATAACGACAGCAATGGCTAGCAGTGATTGACAGGATCTCTCATTCTCACAACAACCCTGGAAGTCAAGCGATATTACTGCCATTTCACAAACAAGGAAGCTAAAACAAAAAGGTTAGTTAACTTGCCGGAAATTCATTCAGCTAATGAGTAGCAGAGCTGGTATCCAAATCCAAGGCTGTCTGACTCAGCTGCAGGCACTGTTTCCATATACCAGATGTTGTTTCTCTAAGATAGGTGAGGAAAGGCATGTTCTCTCTCCCTCTCTCCTTTCCTCTTCCCTCCTCAAACCCATTACCTCACAAAGTAATCGTATTCCGTTCAAAGGGCAAGGTGACATTTTTTTGTCTAGGTATCAGTAGATAAACAGTAAGTATTAACCAGAAGGCCAGTGTGAAGCTCCAATTGCTTGTAATGCTTTCAAAATAGAGACCTTTTCCCCTCCTTATTTTTGGCAGGGGAAGGGAGAAACTAAAACATCTTTGCCTTACTTGACTGCTTTATTCTTGTTATAAAGCTGGCCAACACCCAGATTGAACATTATACTGAAAACTCTTAAGTCATTAATTTTAGTATTGATTTCTAAATAAATTTCAGTGTCTACAGTAAAGACACAATTTTAGGTGGATTAAAATAAACCTCTTTTCAAATTTCATCTGAAAAAGCTTTAAAAAGATGTTTGAAGTGACTATAGTTAATAACAATGTACTATATACTTGAAAAATCACTGAGACTAGATTTTAAGTGTTCTCACCACAAAAAAATAAGAATGTGAGGTAACATACGTTAATTAGCTCCACTTACCCATTTCACAACACATACATATTTCAAAACATCATGTTGTGAACCATAAACATATACAATTTTTATTTGGCTACTTAAAAAAAATTTTAAAATAATGAAATAAATTTTAAAAATGTTTAATACACCTTCTCCAAACTATCCTTAGTTCAGTAAATAACACTTTTCTCACACTTCAGAAATATTCCCATGTAGATACATGTTTTTCAAATTCCAAATTTTTATCCTGTGTTTTATCAAATGGTTTTTTAAAAAAGAACTGGTAGGGTACATACATAAAAATAATGGTAAAATACAAACCTAGCCAATAATTAGCCCATGGAAGGAAAGAGTAAATCTCTTACTATCTCTTCTCCACTAACAGTCCCTAGAATCAATCAATAAACTATCAGATTGTGTTGGCACCCAGAGTTTACATATTAAACATAGGGGTTTGGACTTTATATATTTATTTGCTCCCTGAACCACATTTTATTGGATGTCTACTGTGACCAAAGTCATGCTTCATTAGAACAATTGGTCAAAATGCCTAAACTGGATGGCAAGGGCAAACCAGGGCCACCTCACTCCACATGTGCAGGGGTCCCTTTACAGTGTACTTGTATGCAGCAACCCTGTCAATAAATCTTTAGCATATCCATTTGCTCCTCTTCTATCAGTTTTGCCATGTACCCAGCTGCATAGACTGCAAACCAGGAAGAAGTGATCTACAAACCCTCCCCTCTTTCTCAACCCTAAATTTAATCCGAATTCTACTTCCTAAATATGTCATGAACCAGTTTCTGCTAATTTCTACTGATAAAACCTTATTTCAAACTATTATCATCTGTTTCTTACCTGGACCACCACAATAACCTTCCAAAATGTACTTTTTGTTTCTGATTTCACTCTTACCTTGCATCTGCCCTGAACACTGCCATTATCTTTCTAAACTATAAATCTAAACACATTATTATTAATCTGCCTAAAATCCTTTAACAGCTTCCCACGTCCAAAAAGTAAAGCAGGCTTCTATGTTCAAGAGCCTTTACATTTTGGGCCCTATTTTGCCAATCTTCTTTCTCACCACTTCCTCCACCCTCCTCACCAGACATTATCTTACCAGACATTATTAGCACCCAAAGAATAGGTCTCCGAACATTCAACAATCTCTCACATCTCTCTGCCTTTCTTCCCTCCTCAGCCACCTACTGAACATTTTATTTTATACACTCTTCAGATTGAGTTCATCTCAAATTACTTTTTAAAGCTTTGAAAAAAATTTTTAAATCCTTGTCTTTGAGAATTAAATACTGAAATATTTAGGAAAAAAATGATATGTCGAATTTACTTCAAATACAGAAGGGAGGAAAATGAATAAGAGATGAAATAAATTTGGTATCTTCAAGTGAACTTCCATAGAATTTCAGCTTATAATGCTTTCGTAGCATTTACCTCCCTCAAGTGTACAAAAAATTTTCCATTTTCTCTTTTTTTTTTTGACATGGAGTCTCGCTCTGTCGCCTAGGCTGGAGTGCAGTGGCACAATCTCGACTCAGTGCAACCTCCGCCTCCCAGGTTCAAGCAATTCTCCTGATTCAGCCTCCTGAGTAGCTGGGATTACAGGTGAATGCTACCACCACACCCAGCTAATTTTTCTATTTTTAGTAGAGATGGGGTTTCAGCATGTTGGTCAGGCTGGTCCCGAACTCCTGCTTCGTGATCTGCCCACCTCAGCCTCCCAAAGTGCTGGGATTGCAGCCATGAGCTGCCGTACCCAGCCCCATTTTCTCCCTCAGTGCTTCTAAAGTACTTTGTGTATCTATTTATATACCTTCTCATACTTTTGTTTTTTTTTTTTTTTTAATCTACAGAGCTTCTTGTGGTCTGGTCAAACCTTCTCATACTCAACTGAAATTGCCTGTATTCTGTGTCTCTTCCCTCCCAGACTGTGAACTCGTAAAAAGCCAGGGACTTCGCTGTTTATCTCCAACCCCTAGTGAGGTTCGCAGCTCATTATGGCTGATCAATAAATGTTTTCTGAATAAATGAAGGCACAAGAAAAATCAACACTGGCAAGAGAAAAATAGTAGCTTATATATGGATTCCTTTTTCTCATATAAACACAAATCTGAAAAGAAATACTTTTCATTTAGAAAAACAACAGGATGGGGTTTAGAAACAGTCTGGGCTTCTGCTAGAATGAGTTAATTAAAAAAATGTTTAAACCCCCTCCTAGCAAATTATTTTTTAACATTTAATGTTAAAATTTGGTATTCATTAATATTGTAAATTTTATTTATCTTTGGAATTCTATTTGCCTCCCCCATCTACCAATAAGCACTATTTATCATGAACTCTACTGCTTTGTAGTATTAAATTATACACATATATATACATACAGAGAAAGAGAGAGAAAGGGGGGCAATTAGAGAATTAAGAGTGGACACTTTGGAATAAAACACAACTGGTTTCAAAATCTCATCCTAATGCTACTGGGTGTGACCTTGGACAAGTTATTAGTCAAGGCTGCAGTGCACTATGATTGGGCCTGTAGCTACCCACTGTACATCTACAGGCATGTATATATGTATGCATGTATGTATGTATGCATGCATGCCTGGGCAACACACTGAGATCTCATTTCAAAAACTAGCAATATATTTTCAATTTTGGCACATAGATATAATTTATTGAAAGTTTACTATTACCTATTTTTATTGTTATCAAGAGACAATAGCTACTGGTAGGGAAGAAATGTATCATTAATGTCTTGGATGAGGCATGATGTACACAGACCTTCAGCTATAACATTCATTTATTCAACAAATATTTATTTCATACCTAATACGCATATGGTGTGATGGGGAAGATACATAAGCAGCTAAGATGCAGTAAATAGTTCCTGTCCTCAAGAAACATATAATTTAGAAGCCAATCATAAAATCTAGATTGCAAAGAGTAAAGAAGTCAGTCATCCTGACCTCAAAGGTAGCTATATGTGACAATGAACATTTGTGTCTATACACACAATCATGATATTATAAAGAATAAAGACTCCTTCATCATCATTTAGTGTTGTTTTGTGAGGGTTTTTTTGTTTTTGGATTTTTTAGAGATGGGGTCTCACTGTGTCACCCAGGCTGAAGTATAGTATATGATTACAGCTCACTGCAACCTCAAACTCCTGTGCTCAAGAGATCCTCCTGACTGCTTCCTGAGTAGCTGCGACTACAGGCACACACTACCACACCAGCTAATCTTTTTTTCTTTTTTTTTTTTTGGTAGAGACGGGGTCTCGCCACGTTGCCCAGGCTGGTCCCAAACTGCTTAGCCTCAAGAGATCCTCCCCTCTCAGCCTCCCAAAATGCTGGGATTACAGGTGTGAGCCACCTTACATTTCCTCATTTCAAATGAGACCTGTAGAGGGAAGAAACCTGCCAAGACGGATACTAAAGACATTATAAAAGCTGTTTATTAGACACTCAGATCCAATAACATAATGAAACTTTTAAAGAAAAGAGAGTATTTGCACATCTGGCCACATTCCTGACCTAAAAATAAAGAGTGTTTAATAAATGTAAGAAATCAGAGATACTACCATCTCTCATATTATAAAAAGCATTAAAGTCAACTACCGATAATGGTATCTCCACATTGTCTATCACGGGTTAAATCAGCCCATAGTTCCTCTACATACTTACAACAAAACCTTTGTTAATCCTTAACTTCTGAAATCAATATAGGTATTTTAGGGGGGTCTTGGGAGGGTTTTTTTTTTTTTTTTTTTTAAGAAACAGGATCTCGTTCTGTCACCCCGGCTGGAATACAGTGGCGCAATCAAGGCTCACCGTAACCTCTGAACTCCTGGGCTCAAGCGACCCTCCCGCCTCAGCTTCCCAAAGTGTTGGGATTACAGGCGTGAGCCACCATGCCCGACCTCAATACAGGTTTTAAGTTAAAATGCATCATTAAGGCCGGACGTGGTGGCTCATACCTGTAATCCCAGCACTTTGGGAGCCCGAGGTAGGCAGATCACTTGAGGCCAGAGTTTGAGACCAGCCTGGCCAATATGACAAAACCCCGCCTCTACTAAAAATACAAAAATTAGCCAGGTGTGGTGGTACACGCCCATAGTCACAACTACTCCAGAGGCTGAGGCAGGAGAATCACTTCAACCTGAGAGATGGAGGTTGCAGTGAACCAAGATTGTGCCACTGCACTCCAGCCTAGGCAACAGAGCAAGACTCTGTCTCAAAAATTAATTAATTAATTAATTAAAATAAAACGCATCATTAATATCTTTGCTGGGAGGGACAGTCAAGAGAAATGTTAATTAATTCTAAAGTGTTCAGTTGGTTTGATTCCAAAGCCAATAGTAAATTAAATTTTAAAATATGATCATTACTTTTGAAGGGAAAGGGGACGATGAGGTAGAGGGGAATAAGAGTATAAAAGTGCCTGTATAGGCCGGGCAAGGTGGCTCACATCTGTAATTGCAGAATTTAGGGAGGCTGAAGTGGGCGAACTGCTTGAGCCCAGGCTGGTTCAAGACCAGATTCAAGACCAGTCTGGGAAACATGGCAAAACCCCATCTCTACAAAAAATACAAAAATTAGCCAGGTGCGGTGGCGCATGCCTGTCACCCCAGCTACTTGAGAGGCTGAGGTGGAAAGACCGCTTGAGCCCAGGACGCAGAGGTGGTAGTGAGCTGTTATGGCACCACTGCACTCCACAGCAAGACATCATCTCAAAAATAATAATAATAATAATAATAATAATAATAATAATAGAGAAGACAAAGGCACTACTAAAGGCCACCATCTCTAAACCCAATTTAAAAAACAATCCAACCATTTCACTATACTGAAATAGGGAAATAGCACACATGTGCACGCAAATGCTCATGTGTGTATGTATCTGTTTAAATGTATTTTTGCATTCTTTGAGTTTGGATAGGTTTTATTTAAAAGGAAAGAAATTATACTATTAAAATATATACACGTACATAAAACATATATTAAAATACACTAACAATAGCCACTTCCCCACCAAACCTACTCCTCCTTTCAGGTAACGGTATGACCAGGCACCCAATCTCCCAAGGTAGAAAACTTAGGGTCATCCTTGAATTACCTTTCTTCCTCACATCCCTAGCCTCCTTCATCTATCATTAAATCTCATCCATTTTACTTCATAATCTCTTGAATGCAGCTACCTCTCTGTCCCCTTTACTATTAACGTACTTCATATCTTCATCTCATATGTGAATCATTTCAACAGTTCTCTACTACTAATCTCTCCCTCACTTAGTCTTACTCCACCTACCAGGATTATCGTCCTAAAATAATTTCAAAATTGAAACAGGATACCATATTTTTCTCTATCAGACTAGCAAAAACTAAAAAGAAAAATAATACTCTGTATTGGTTAGAGTGTGGGGAAATAAACATTCCCATAAACTTGGTGAGGGGACTATTAAGGCAAAATACCAAGGGAATTTAACCAAACTTGAAGCATAGCCAAACTTGCAAATGTGTATACCCTTTGATCTACCAATTCTATTTCCACGAATTTATTCTAAGGAACAAAACAGAACGTACACAAGATCTATAAGTATATCCGAAAGTTCCCATCAATATAAGCGAAGGCCAGAACTTTTTTTTTTTTGAGACAGAGTCTCACTCTGTCACCCAGGCTGGAGTGCAGTGGCGTGATCTCGGCTCAACTGCAACCTCCGCCTCCCAGGTTCAAGTGATTCTCTTGCCTCAGCCTCCTGAGTAGCTGGGATTACAGGCGTGTGCCACCACGCCCAGCTAATTTTTATATTTTTAGTAGAGACAGGGTTTCAATATCTTGGCCAGGCTGGTCTCGAACTCCTGACCTCGTGATCCACCCGCCTCGGCCTCCCAAAGTGCTGGGAATATAGGTGTGAGCCACTATGCCTGGCCTCAGCCTTTGTCTTTCTAAACTGAAGAAATCTCATTGTCCTCTTGTGTCCTTATATAGAAACAACTCTACTCTGCACCATTTCACTTTCTTTTTTTTTCCTAAGACAAAGTCTCGCTCTGTCACCCAGGCTGGAGTACAATGGCATAATCTCGGTTTATTGCAACCTCTGCCTGCTGGGTTCAAGCGATTCTCCTGAATAGCTGGGACTACAGGCATGTGCCACTACATCCGGCTAATTTTTGTATTTTTAGTAGAGATGGGGTTTCACCACGTTGGCCAGGCTGCTCTTGAACCCCTCACCTCAGATGATCCACCCACCTCAGCCTCCCAAATTTGCTGAGATTACAGGCGTGAGCCACCACACCTGGCCTTACTTAATTGTCAGTTATCTTGTAGCCTCCAAACTAAAACAACAATGCAGGCAGGCCTATGAGACTTACTTTAATTCTATATACATTTAAAAATCAAGAAAATTTCACCCCGGATATAAATTAGGAAAGGCAGTCTTCAAAAACACCTTTGAAAATCACTGTACCCCAAGACTTACAGGAAATCATAAGGTAGTCCTCGCAGTTGCCTTTGTCATCATCTTGCTGGTCCACAGGGATCCCATTGGCATCTATGACTGCTTCAGAGGCACAGTCTGCTACCAATACTTCTTCTGAAACTACGTCGGTGGTCAGAGGATCCGTGACAATTTCTGCTTCTACTACACTATCATGAACCACATGTTCAACATGTCCAACATCAGACACATGTATAGATTCACTCGTCAAGACATGTTCTGGCATAGACATTGAGGCTGAAGTAATGTCAGAAGCTAAAACATCATCTGGGACTGTGCAATGTGCTAAAGAAACTTCTTCAGTTACATCTGAGTCCAGCACTTGCTCAGGAATGATGACCGTTTCAGATACATCTGCTTCTTCCATGATATCTGGGCACTGAACATCTTCTATAACAACGTCCTCAATAACATCTTGGATTACAACCGAATCTGGGTCATCAGGAACAAAGTTATGCACAGTTATGTCTGAATCCACAACATCTGAAACAAAAACAGTTTCTTGTACTTCCACAACAATTTGATCACCATCCATGTGTGTACCATCAGCTCCTTAAAAAAATAGAAATTAAAATGACAAATTTCAGGTAAGTATGCATGACTACAATTAATGTAAATGTTACTTAATTTCTACTGAGAAAACAGACTAGCTCCTCAGTTTTCTTAAACATTAACAAAGATTAAAGAAATAAAGAGGAAATCTATTTTTGAATCATATTAGAAAGACGTTTTTAACACAAGAACTTTTCAATCATCCCAAATCAATGAATAGATTTTTTAAAATTAGGAGAACAAAGCAATTGAGGCAGTCACAGAAGAACTATATTCATGAAAGTAAAATTCTAGGCACACTAATAAAATTCATATACAGCCAGGTGAAATGGCTCACACCTGTATTCTCAGCACTGGGAAGCCAAGATGGGCAGATGACTTGAAGCCAGGACTTTGAGACCAGTCTGGGTAACATTGCAAAACCCCATCTCTATTAAAAATACAAAAATTAGTCCAAGTGTGGTGGTGCAAGCCTATCCCAGCTTCCTGGGAGGCTGAAACAGGAGAATTGCTTGAGCCCGGGAGGCGGAGGTTGCAGTGAGCCGAGGTGGTACTGCTGCACTCCAGCCTGGGTGACAGAGCAAGACTCTGCTGGGTGGGAAAAAAAAAAAAAGCCCATATACATAGGTACTTAAGGGAAGATTATAAAAATTAAGTAACTCAACTTCAGGTGACAAATAAACTATTTTCCCTCAGTATATGTGTTTTACCTTTTTGCTCCACCTCCCTCTCCTCAACTCATATTTGTTCTTCTTTCCATCTCTCCTATGTGTTTCTTTTACTTCTACTTTTTTTCCTTTCTCCCTTCACATGCTTCCCTTTTTGTTCTGGTACAATATACCACCAATATCCATGTATGGCTACAGAAATTTAGAAATCCTCCTCTGAATCTAGGACATACAAGGATCAGGGGCCAAATTAAAAGAGGGACAAAAGGCCACAGTTGAGGAGGAAAGACAACTGGGTTGAGGAGGCTCTGGGACAGATAGGATAAATACAAGTGCAGCTGTGCTGGGGTGGCGGAGAGTGAGAGTAGTTGCAGCGGGAGCTGCCCCTACTTCAGCAGGGTACACTGCCTCCATCTAGCCTCCTTCCGTCCCCCTAGACCCCAACTCCCAAGGCAGTTACATAGGAAACCCTACTCTAGTCAATTTTGCAGTTAAGGAATGAAGGTAGAGGATTCAATCAATTGAAGCCCAGTGAGATTAAATGACTTCACCAAGATCACACAGTTTGCACAGTGTATGGCACTCAGAAAACATTATTCTGAATGAATGTCACAAATGGAAATAGAAATCATATATCCTTTTCAAAAATATAAGATAAAATAAACAAAATATCTTGGCTTCTGTTCTAGAGAGAAGTAAAGGAAGTTTTACAAAAGCCTTACCTAAATAGCTACTCAGTAGATTAGTACCTCTGGTTGACTCAGACCAGGCTCAGTCCAACCAGGTGCCTAACTCAATGACTGTGTGTCACTAGACAGGCCCTTAGAGAGAAACACATAGCTTAATCAACAAACAAAAATTATCAGGCCCAGCACAGCAGCTCACGTCTGTAATATCAGCACTTTGGGAGGCCAAGGCGGGCAGAACACCTAATGTCAGGGGATCAAGACCAACCTGGCCAACATGGTGAAACCCCATCTCTACTAAAAATACAAAAATTAGCCAGGCATGGTGGTATATGCCTATAATCCCAGCTACTTGGGAGGCTGAGGCAGGAGAATCACTGGAACCCAGAAGGTGGAGGTTGCAGTAAGCCTCGACTGCACCACTGCACTCCAGCCTGGGCAACACAGTGACAATTTATTTAAAAAAAAAAAAAAAAAAAAAGGAAAACCAAAGGCTAAAGAATATTAAAAATTATAGAAAGTCAACTAATATCTATTTTAATTACATCTAGAAATAATAAAAAGAATATGTTCACCTTAGGCCAGGCGCGATGGCTCATGCCTACAGTCCCAGCACTTTGGGAGGCTAAGGAAGGTGGATCACCTGAGGTCAGGAGTTCGAGACCAGCCTGACCAACATGGAGAAACCCTGTCTCTACTAAAAATACAAAATTAGCCAGGTATGGTGGCACCTGCCTGTAATCCCAGCTACTTGGGAACCTGAGGCAAGAGAATTGCTTGAACACGGGAGGCAGAGGTTGCGGTGAGCTGAGATCACGCCATTGCACTCCAGCCTGGGCAAAAAGAACAAAACTCCGTCTCAAAAAAAAAAAAAAAAAAGAATATGTTCACTTTAATTTCTACAGAACTTTTACAAAATGCTTTATATTTGTTTTCAGTGTTATCATTAGGCAATAAATCACTAATTTCCATTTTGCTTACATAAAGATGAAAACATTTAGTGGCAAGAGCACTGGGTACAAAATGTAAATCAGCCAGGGATGGTGGCTCACGCCTGTAATCCCAGCACTGTGGGAGGCTGAGGCAGGCGGATCATTTGAGGTCAGGCGTTCCAGACCAGTTTGGCCAACATGGCAAAACTCTGTCTCTACTAAAAATACAAAAACTAGCCATGCATGGTGATCTGCACCAGTAATCTCAGCTACTCGGGAGGCTGAGACAGGAGAATCACTTGAACCAGGGAGGCGGAGGTTGCAGTGAGCAGAGATCGCAGCCACTGCATTCCAGTCTGGGCGACAGAGTGAGACTCCATCTCAAAAACAAAATAAAACCAAAAAAAAAAAAAAAAAACCACAACCCATAATCTAAATCAGAGAGTACAGCAGGGTGGGAGACTTATTAGTTTTGTGACCTTGGGCAAGTCATTCAACCTCTGAGTTTCAGTTTCCTCATCAGTAAAATGAGGACAGTAGTATCTGCCATGCATACCTCACAGGACTGTGGTGATGATCAAATGGGAATGTATGGGAAGTGTTCTGAAAAACTGTAATGAGAGGTTTCATGATTATTATGACATATGAAAATGGAGGCCTTGGCAGATTAAGTGACTTGCTCAAAGATAAATACCATAAGTGTTATTAATCAAGACTAAAATGCAATACCCTTCAATCTACCACTTAGCCCATGACCTAGGCTTGCCTGTGGCGAGATTAAGTGAACAAACACTGCACATTTTTCTCCAAAGAGTTTAGTGCCTCTTTCAAGTATATTAACTATATTTCACACTCCAAGGAAGAAAGAATTATAAACTTTATGTTTATCATTATCAAACTGAAATTGCCAAACCTGAGTTAAAAGACTATCCCAAGTTTTAAGAAACACACACATACATCCCCACTGGATTTAGAGACCAAAGAAAATTTTAAAATTTCGCCAAGCACAGTGGCTCACACCTGTAATCTCAGCACTACGGGAGGCCAAGGCGAGAGGATCACTTGAGCCCAGGAGTTCGAGACCAGCCTGGGCAACATAGTAAGACCCCCGTCTCCACAAAATAAAATTAGCTGGGCTTGATAGCACACACCTATAGTTCCGAGCTACTTGGAAGGCTGAGGTAGGAGGATCCCTTGAGCACAGTAGTTTGAGGTTACAATGAGCTATGATCATGCCATCGTGCTCTAGCCTAGGCAATAGGCTGAGACCCTGTCTCTAGAAGAAAAATAAAATGATAATAAAAAGAAAATTTAAAAATTTTAAATCACTGACATTTAATTTCCTGATAAAGTTCATTGCTATTCCTTTAATATACTACAATCTGATCATTTACAGTCCAATGGAAAACTTATTAACATTTTATTTTTAATAAGGGTAGCTAACTGGTGTGACATAAAACCCTTTAATATTTTTTTTCCTTTTTTTTCTCTTTCAAGACACAGTCTCCCTCTACCACCCAGACTGGAGTGCAATGGCATGATCTCGGCTCACTGCAACATCTGCCTCCCAGGTTCAAGCAATTCTCGTGCCTCAGCCTCCCAAGTAGCTGAGATTACAGGTGTGCACCACCATGTCCAGCTAATTTTTTTGTATCTGTAGTAGAGACAGGGTTTCAGAATGTTGGCCAGGTTGGTCTTGAACTCCTGGCCTCAAGTGATCCACCCACTGCGCCCTTCCAAAGTGCCGGTATTACAGGCATGACCCACCTCGTCTGACCTCAAAACCCTTTTATATTATAAAACCAAGTATAGGCCAAGCGTGGTGGCTCACGCCTATAATCCCAATACTTATATAAGAAGCTGAGGCAGGCAGATCACATGAGCCCAGGGTTCAAGACCAGCCTGGGCAACATGGCAAAACCCCATCTCTACCCAAAAAAAAAAAAAAATCAGCCAGGCATTGTGGCACACACCTGTAGCCCTAGTTACTCAGGAGGCTGAGCAGGAGATCACTTGAGCCTGGGAGGCAGAGGTTGCAGTGGGCCAAGATGGCGCCACTGTGCTCCAGCCTGGGTGACAGAACAAGACCCTATCTGAAAACTAACAAACAAAAAAACCCAAAACACAAGTGTAACCACTTTACAACATTATATAATTATAACCATGGGTAATCTGAAATACATTTTTTCTAATACTTTTTTTTTTTCCTATTTTTTAGAACTTCCTGAGTATAATTTTCCTTGTACACTCTGAGGAGTGAAGACTCCATCTTCCTGAAACAGAAGTCTCCTTTTGGGAACTTGTGAGAGAGAGGGTTATAAAAATAGGACAGTGTCAATGTGGAGGACCTTCTTTATCTGCTGGGTATTGAAGAACAGAGAAATGACAGGATCCACATGTTATTTTACAATGAGTACTCTGATCAGCAGGCTAGATAAGAGAGACTAAGGGTAAGAAAAATAACGCAAAAGTTATTCCAGACTAAGAACGAGACGATAGAGCCTGTCTATGTGGTAGGCACTAGGATGAAGAAGAGCAGATGTAAACAAAGAATATTTTTTCTTTTTCCTTTTTTAAACAAAGGTCCAAGCAAAGCTAACAAGCAATATTTTTAAAGGGAGAACCAACAGGAATTCAGGACACAACTGGGTAAGATATTATCTTTATAACTGAAGAAAAAACTAAAGTTTTGATATCACTGCTGTCACTGACAAGAATATGAGAGTTGGTTCTGAGGAGCCACCTCTTTGAGGAGGGTAATAATAATATGCTCACTGTAACATCTATGAATTTTGACAGGATAACAAGATAACCTAAGTGTGAATTATCAATGTTAGAGTTCTAGCAATTTACTGATGTGATAACCAATTCCAAATCTGGTAGATGGGAAATGGAACAATTCAAGCAGTTATACCTGTTGCATCAAAAAATGAGTTTGGCTCTTGTGGTTGTAATTCAAGCCCATCTTCATCCATGGCCTTTAATTCTCATCAGTCACAGCTCCTAAATCAGGGGAAAAGGTAAACCAAAGCCATTAGTTTTTTTATATCATGTATTAAAATGTCATCATTATAGTTTCATTTCTGAGACATTCGAATTCTGTGAAAGATAAATGTGTATCAAAAACGTATGTATCTAATGTAAAAGAGAACTTAAGTGATTTACAATGGTATATGGGCATCTATATGACAAGGCAGGGCAGATAAATCAAACAAGTCAACTTTGCCTGGACTTCTTTTTAAGTTGAAGTAATCAATGTATTGCTTACGTCCATCAAGTGAGAGTATCTTGATGAATTCTGATACATACATAAACCTTTGTAATCACTACTCTGAACAAAATATAGAACGTTTTTAGGACCCCAACACTCTTGCCTCCTCAGTCTGTAACACCCCATGTTCCCAAAAGGGTAACCAGTTTTAAGGTTCAACTTAAAACACATTATGTAGCTTACTGGGGGAAATGTTTGCACAATTTTCATATTCTCTAAATTTAATTAGAGAATATGAAAATTCTCCACTAACTTCCAACCAGTAGATTGAACAAAGGCAAAAATTAAAAGTGCATAACTGTAATAAACAACCTGTGGGATTCTGCCTAACCTCTCTTAACTAACCCTCTCATCTAAAGAATAAATTCCCACAGTGTATTTATACTCTCCTGGCCACAGTTGATTGGCACTAGCTATAAAGTGGTAAAAAGTAGGTTCATCTTTAAGCACAATAAAATCCAAGTCCTATCCCTGAGAATCAAAAACCATGAGCAAGAATCAGTCCCTTCCCCTTCCTTCTCCCTCCCTCCCTCCCTCCCTCCCTCCCAGTGGCTGGAACGTAAGAGCTGAGGAAAGTCATTTTGCAACTCTGGCTTAGACTAGTAAATAAAAAGTAAAAAGAATCCTGTGAGTGCTTTGAGTAACAGAATAGAGTAAGCAGGGAGGGGAGACAGCTTTTTAGCTCCTGGTTCTAGACCTGTATTGAGGTCCAGCTATAATCCTGCCTTCAATTTTTATAAGACATTCCAATGGCCTTAATTCACCCTTTTCTACTTAAGTCAAAACCTTATGACAAAAAGAACCCTAATCAATGATTTCGGCTTTACCATTTTTTTGCTAATTGTGTAAGTACTACATGCTTATTAAAATTTCAAGTAACAGAAACACAAGTCATTTTTCTAAAGCTAGGTGACATCATTCCTCTGTTGAAAAATGTTTAATAAATCCCTGGCTCCCTCTAAATAAAGTTCGAACACCTGTGTCATCTTCTAAGATCTAGAGTCAAACTACCTTCCCACCATCATCTCCCCTAACTTTCCTTCAAGCACTTCCCTCTACTACCCTTGGCATGTACACAAACACATGTCCCCCACCTATACACAGTTCAGCCAAACAAAAATAATGCTCAACATCCCCATAAAACCCCAACTTCATATTTGATTCAGGGTTCCTTCTACCTGGAACACCTTTCCCCCATTATCTCTGCTTTGACCTTTCCCCCTAAATCTCCTTCCCCACAAAAAAAGAGAAAGCTGGAAATAATTTCTCCCTCTGAAACTTCCACAGCACTCTATTCTTCTCTGACTGTACTGGTTTGTCGTATTATGATTATTTATATATGTCTTATTTGTAGATACTAAATTATATATATAGTCCTTAAAAAACTCATTAACATGGCATAGTATTAGAAATATCCATTAAATGTAACTGAGAAAATTTACATTCATAAAAGGGATTCTCAACTCTGAGATATATTCTATTCATTTTTAAGAGATAGCATGTTTCATGTTATTTATTCAGACTGTTTCAAATTAAAGTAAATGGGCTAGGTGCAGTGGTTCACACCTATAATGCCAGCACTGTGGGAGGCCGAGGTGGGCGGATCACCTGAGGTCAGGCATTGGAGACCAGCCTGGCCAACATGGCAAAACCCCTCCTCTACTAAAAATACAAAAAAATTAGTGGGGCATGGTGGCACATGCCTGTGATCCCAGCTACTCGGGAGGCTGAGGCAGGAGAATCGCTTGAACCTGGGAGGTAGAGGTTGCAGTGAGCTGAGATTGCGCCACTGCACTCCAGCCTGGGTGACAGAGTAAGACTCTGTCTCAAAAAAAAAAAAAAACTTCTAAGCATTATGAAACACTATGACATTAAGCCAATTAAGAAGGCAATAAAGGGGATTCATTAAGGTATTTAAGCCCCTAACCATACAAATTTCCCTATATAAACCCAATCCTCTACGAATTCTCAACCTGTAGAACAACTTTTCTTGACATTCATCCTCCTTGGCATTTTTATTATTAAAATTTAACAGACAATCAACTCCCTGATTTTTAAGTGCTCTCTTTCCTCTGTTGCTTTAAGTGACTTCTAGTTTTCTTCTCCTCTTCTTAACTGCTGGCTGCTCTGCCTTCCCTCACCCCTTACTACTTCTCTGCCCAGGGCTGTGTGCTCAACCCTCTCTTCTGCTTTTTCCTTATTTCCATGGTTTCAACTACTACTTCCACAACGATGATTCCCAAAATCATCCTAACATGTCCAACAGACTACTGAATATTTTCATCTGGATAAACCCCAGCCTTCTCCTGATATGAACACTATGGCCTTTTTCTTCTTCCCTCCTCATAGATTGCCAGATCTTGTCAACTCTCAATTTCTCAAGAATCCAACCCCGTTTATTTATTTATTTTTTTTTTGAGACGGAGTCTCACTCTGTCGCCCAGGCTAGAGTACAATGGCATGATCTCAGCCCACTGCAACCTCCACCCCCTGGGTTCATGCGATTCTCCTGCCTTAGCCTCCTGAGTAGCTGAGATTACAGGGGCCTGCCACTGCGCCTGGCTAATTTTTGTATTTTTAGTAGAGACGGGGTTTCACTTTCTTGACCAGGCTGGTCTTGAACTCCCGACCTGATGATCCACCTGCCTTGGCCTCTCAAAGTGCTGGGTTTTCAGGTGTGTGTCACCGTGCCTGGCCCCCACATTTTTTTTTTTTTTTTTTTTTTAGTCCTAGTCACCATTCCCACTCAGCTTCATATTTCCTGATCCCAGGGGGATGAAAATAGCCTCTGGACTGGCCTTGCTCCTTTCTGCCACTCCCACGACAAATGACTAGAAACCCTAATACACATAAGGGCTGGTGCCAAGTACTGAGGCATTTCTGCAATCTGTGGGCAGATGAACCTTCCTGAAGCACTGCTTTGATCATAGCACTCCCCTGCTCTGAACACTTCAGCAGTTCCTCAATAGTCAGGGGCTCTACAATATTAACACAAGCTACCATAACAGACTGATTTGCTTTCTTCCCATCCTTTTACATCATGTGCATTTCCTAACGTATTCTGGCCTACATGGGGGTGCCCACTCATCTCATCTTGACTTAAGTGAGCTGTAATTATTCAAGAAACTATTGTTTTGCTTGGTCATTTTCCCTTCTGTCATTACAAAAATTCAAACATTCTCAATAGAGATGACTATACCTCAACTTCATAACCCTTCTCGAGTTAGAACTACTAATTCGCTTTGACAATCAAAATGAAACTGTGTTCTCAGAACAGAACCTACTCAGAGGAATTCTCAGATGTGATGAAGAGTGAAAGAAGGTGTGTGATAATGTAACTAGTAGTGTCCACGCCTCTGTAGTACAAACCAAGCCCAGAGATCAGCTGAACCTAAAGACAAATAAGCAGGATGGTTCAGAGAACCAAGAATCTCAGAATTTGGGTGAACAAGTACTAACACTTAGTGTTACTATCAAACGCCCTCAAAGTATTTCTGGGATTCTACTAACACCTCAAACTCAGCAAGATACTCCCTTGCTGGTTACAAGAACCATGATCCTGAAAATGCTTCTGAAATAATTCACAGGGGAAAAGCACAGTTTTTGGGAACAGATTGTGAGGACAGAAAGTTTAAATAAATAAATAAATAATGTATAGTTTTAAGGGAAATAATGGGCTGGGAGAACCCAGGAAATTCACAAAAATTTCCTTCCACTGTTTGAAATAAAACATTATCATCCTAGAAGAAGGTAATTACAAATAAAAAATATAATAAAGTAATAAAAGTTAACAGGTATAGCAATGGCATTTTCTCTATCTTAATTAGGGATCATGGATATAATTTATTTGTTTTATATCTTTTGATGCTTAGATACTTCCATGATCTCCCTCTTGGGCAAGTTAACAGGATTCTTATATATTCACTTTGCTTTTTGCAGCTAATATGCATATAATAATCACTTTTCTGCTTTTGGTCTCTCAAAACTTCAATGCCTGTTAATTCTATGACTCGACTCTAATTCTTCTCACTAAGTCACGCTCAGACAACCAAATTTTATTATACATGGTAGAAGGAATTCTTAAGCTGCAGGAAAGGCAAACAAAGGCAAATGTCTATAACAATTCTTCTTGGATGGAAATTAGAACTGGTGAAAACTTATATTTAAAGCCTAATATCGTCTCTCTTAAGCTACATTTCTTTCCTAATTTTCCCCCCATGTTGTTCACCGTTAGCCATCATTTCTCCAAATATCTCATTTTCAAATCTGGAGTCATAATTCACTTCTCTGACTACATCAGCCCTTAAATTCATCTCAAAGCCAGTAACTCTTAAATTTATCACTTCCTCTTTATTCTCACTGCTACCACTCTAACAAGTTCTCCTCTTCTCATATGTATCAATCCAAAGACTTGAGCCCTTATTGAACTCAGGAAAATTTCTTGTTTCTATACTTTGCTCCATTTTCTCTATTCATTCTTATTAGCATTTTTATTATAGGACATAAAGACTGCTAAATCTAGCTTCTATAATCGCTTTAACTTTTCTCTCATATTTTCTATCTTTGTCTTTCTACTACATTCTCAGAGAATCCCTGAATTCTTTCTTCTAAGCTAGCTAATTTGATCTCCACCCCATTTACTGAATTTTTCTTTAAAAGATCATATTTTAATTCCAATAGTTTCTTTTCCATAGCAATCTCTTTTTTTTGGTGGACACAATACCTTCCCAAATCTCTCTGAGGATTTAAAGTTTATTCTGTACCCTATATAAACTGTCTCCTCTGGTGTTTCAATATTCAGTTAGTTTAATTGGGTGCCTCTCTTTCAAACTGCTGGTTTTCCTGAAAAGCATGGTTCTTCCTGGTTGTCTATTCCTATTTGTAGATGAAGAGTCTAGACTAGAGTTACATTCTGATTGCTGGGGTGAACTTCTTCAGCCCAAGTAAGAATTCCTATTTGCCCAACAATAAACTTAAATTCAGATCACAGGAGTCCTATAAAGAATGAGTCCACAGGCGAGAAACAAACAATGTAACCAGTCAGGTTCTCCTTTAATGGTGTAAGAGTATCCCATCTTCCACGTGCTGGAGGTTCAATATCCTTCAGGATAGCTGCAAGCTACCTAAACTACTGCCCCTACCTTTCTTGCTATACAGCACTCATTTTGAAATTTCCTATGGACAAACAAGCAATTCAGAGCGCTGAATTTTGGACATTATCCCAGCAGGAAAACCATTACAGGAACCTATATTAATAGGTAAATGGCTTAGCTTTCCATGGCTTTAATTATCTGGCTGTACTCATGGCTTGTTCTATCTCCAAGTGCCTCCCTGCTTTTGATGTTGGTGGTACTGCAGGATGCCAATTCTTGGCTGGTCCTTTCTACTTTCTGAATAAGGCCACAGGTTCAGTAAGCTCTCTTGGGTTTTGCCACTAATTTATTTACAGTTGCTGTATTCAATCAGAAATTCATCATATTCTGATTCATAAGCTGAAGTTTTCTTGTTTCTCTGTATTTTTATATTCTTCGAGTACAGAAGGAAGAAAAAATAAATGTGTGTGTTCTCTAGTCTATGTTGAATCTGAAGTCATTATGAATTTTTATGTGCCACATAAAACAGCATGGAAATACGTAAATATAGAAAGCAAAAGAACCTATGAGATAGTAATTTTAAAAAATCAATAGTAGTGGAAGGTTACAACAACTATCAACATTAATGGATCAAATTATCTAAAAGGAAAGAGAAAATGTGTATAATCAATATTAATCTAATAGCTGTAATTCAAATTTCATTCTCTAAGAAAAGAATATTTTCTATTCAAACAGTCCTGCCCACTCACTGTCAAGAAGAGAAAAAGAAAATATCTGCTGTTGTAAATAGAGCCCCATCCTTCCTTGCCCTGTCCCATTTGGAACTTTTGTAGGCTTTGCTCAAAAATTCAAGGCTAAGTTTTTTGTATTAGTTTTTCCGTAAAACCACGTTGAGTCAATCAGTAATTTCAAGGTTTTGTTTGTTTAAAGTCTAAAAGTTCAAACTTTCACGATCTATTAAAACTTGGCCTTAAAATGACAAACCTTCTTAAAGCCTTATTTTCTCAAAGCCCCTATTCCTGCTTAGATTAAGAGTTGACTCAACACTCTCTGAATTTAGTTGCACCAACTAAATGTGTTGCTACGAACACTACACTGTTTTAAATGCTTTTAAGACTTAGCTTGATGTTAGGAAATGCACACACTTTCTAACTAGTTTTCAGATGTTTAACGCAGTACAGCCTCCTTAATAAAGTACTGCCATTTAATGCATTAAATAAGGAATATCCATATTCATTACATAACATTCTACCATATATCATAATGGAATGAGTAAAACAACTGAACTATTTGGATCACTCTTATTTCATAGTGAAAAACTTTAAAAATAGCTCATTAGCTTTTGCTGAAATTCTGAAAAGAAATTCTATTCACATTTCCTCTACTGAAGTATTCTACCTTTAGCTGCAGACTTAGCTGGAAGCAGTGTGAGAAACACTTGATGTAATCAAAGGATGAAGACAGTGTTTTGACATAGTATTAAGTGGAGATTTAGACATTGTACATGGATTAAATGAAATAAAACCATCCTATGTAAAATTTTTAAAACGTTAATTTCTGTCAAATGCAGTATATGATGAAGAAAGATTGGTATCAGAAACTGTTTTCTTACATATTTCCTTTTTCTTGCACCTGCTACCTTTCCCAAAACTGGGCATTTAATTTATCTCTGAACTAGTCATCAACATAGCTGTTAACTTAGTAAGTACATTTCTTTTCAAACCCCTTCTCAATGAGTAATGTATCTCCATGTATTAGAAAATCTTTCTGGCCAGGAGCAGTGGTTGACACCTGTAATCCCAGCACTTTGAGGGTCCAAGGTGGGCAGATTATGAGGTCAGATCAACACCATCCTGGCCAACATGGTGAAACCCCGTCTCTATTAAAATACAAAAAATTAGCCGGGCGTGGTGGTGCACGCCTGTAGTCCCAGCTACTCAGGAGGCTGACGCAGGGGAATCACTTGAAACCAGGAGGTGGAGGTTGCACTGAGCCAAGATCACACCACTGTACTCTAGCCTGGCGACAGAGTGAGACTCCATCTCAAAAAAAAAAAAAAAAGAAAAGAAAATCTTTCTGATACCGTATTAGGATCCTGGTTTTTTTTAAGTTAGTGCATTATCACTTTCATGTTACTTTATTCAAGCTAATTAAGTGCTTTCCTTCGTTTGGCGGTAATCACGCCTTGCAATTTTTAAAACATTCTAAATATTCTTAAACTATGAACTTTCTTAACATAATTGTCTTGCCAACTCTCTTGTCACTGATAACCACCACTGTTAACCTTGACATACTGACCATACTCCATCTCACCTACATGAATGCTACTTACTATTATTGCTTTTCCTAAATACATTACTTTGGGCCTCCGAGGTTCTGTAAACTCAGTGTTAACACTAACAATATTCTCTGTACACCTTAAACACTGGCAAGAATATAACATTGGGCCTTTCAACAACTAAAACAAATGCTTTAAATGGACAGTTCCAGAATTGTGAGGTATTTTTACATTGATCTTTTGCTAATACAATTAGCAATGTGTTTTGTACACAGAATTTAATAAATCCTTTAATCATTAAAAAAATAATAAAAGAAAAGAACAAACTGGACAATGCAGCAGCAGGTTTGCAATACACCTGCTTCTCAAAGACCAACAATGGGCATGCTCCAGATTGACTATCAGCAAGCATTAATTTCATGACCATTCTCTGGAGCAAAGGTAGGGAGTCAGCTAATTTTTACCCAAAAACATCTCCAAACCAAGGTTTTTCCAGGGGGATGGGAAGACAATGAAATACTAGATAATAACCTAAAAGAGAGGAAGAAACTGGGGGAGAGCACAAACATATAATTTGAGATAAGGAAAAAAAAAAAACACAGATACAGAAAAAGGAAAACAACTTGTAAGAAAATGGCCTAGATTTCTACAATAGCACAATGAGGGAAAATGTAAATTACCAGCATTAACTCAATAAAAGAAAGAAAATCCAATCATCATCATTTTTTTTCTTAAAGGGGGGCCTGGGCACAGTAGTTCAAAGCTGTAACCCCAGCGTTTTGGGAGGCCAAGGCAGGGATCGCTTGCAGCCAGGAGTTCAAGACCACCCTGGGCAAAATAGCTAGACTCCATCTTGACAAAAAAATTAAAAAATTAGCTAGGCGGCTGGGCACAGTGGCTCATGCCTGTAATCCCAGCACTTAGGGAGGATGAGGTGGGTGGATTACCTAAGGTCAGGAGTTCGAGACCAGCCTGGCGACCATGGTGAAACCCCACCTCTACTAAAAACAAAAGAATTAGCCAGGTATGGTAGCTCACACCTGTAGTCTCAGCTACTCAGGAGGCTTAGGCACAAGAATCACTTGAACCCAAAAGGCAGAGGTTGCACTGAGCCGAGATCAAGCCACTGCACTCCAGCCTGGACAACAGAGTGAGACTCAGTCTCAAAAAAAAAAAAAAAAAATTAGCTAGGCATGGTGGTGCATATCTATAGTCCTAGCTACTCGGGACACTGAGGTGGGTGGGAGGATCACTTGAGCCCAAGAGTTCAACGCTAGACTAAGCTATGATTGTCCCACTGCACTCCAGTCAGGGCAACAGGGTGAGACCCTGTGTCTTTTAAAAACAAAAAGAGAAAAATTGTCTAATCTTACCCCTTTCAAAAAGCTCCAGTCTTTCCCCAAAGCTATCTTTTTTTTTTTTTTTTTTAATAGAGACGGAGTCTCACTATGTTGCCCAGCTGGTCTTGAACTCCTGAGCTCAAGTGATCCTCCCACCTCAGCCTCCTGAAGTGCTAGGATTACAGGTATGAGCCCCATACCCTGCCTTTCACCAAAAGTATCTGAATTGAGGAAGAAAGCTTTCTCAACTCCTTTTATAATACTAATTTACCATTTAAAACAAAACCTAACCAAAATAATTCAAGCAAAGTACAAACTTGTTTAATTATGAATCCGAAGTCAAGTATCTGCAAATGTGATCCATCACGTAAAAAAAAAAAAAAAAAAAAGCAGTGCATATCCACGCACATGTATGTACACAAACATATACACACACAGATCTTGGCACAGTATGGGTACTCTAGAATTCAAGGATGGAGCCAAATAATGGCCCAAATTAACAGGTCAAAAAAGAAACCCTGATATTCTCAACAGATGCTGAAAAGTTGAAACTGAACATCTACTTTTGATTTAAAGCAAACTTTTTAGTCAAATTGGGATAGATATTTTAACAGTTAAAAAATACCATAAAGGCCGGGCACGGTAGCTCACGCCTGTAATCCTAGCATTTTGGGAGGCCGAGGTGGGTGGATCACCTGAGGTCAGGAGCTCAAGACCAGCCTGGCCATCATGGTGAAACTCCATCTTTAAAAAAAAAAAAAACAAAACAAAACCATAAAAGCCATTCGTGGTGGCTCACACCCATAATCCCAACACTTTGGGAGGCCAAGGCAGGCAGATCACCTGAGGTCGGAAGTTCGAGACCAGCCTGACCAACATAGAGAAATCCCGTCTCTACTAAAAATACAAAAATTAGCTGGGCATGGTGGCACACATGCCTGTAATCCCAGCTACTCAGGAGGCTGAGGCAGGAGAATCACTTGAACCCAGGAGGTGGAGGTTGTGGTGAGCCAAGATCGCCCCACTGCACTTCAGCCTGGGCAACAAGAGCAAAACTCAGTCTCAAAAAAAAAAGAAACAATAGGAATGAAGGGCAGATACATGTTAACATGGATGACCTTGAAAACAATATGCTAAGTGAAAGAAGCCAGACACAAAAGACCGCATGTTATAGGATTCCATTTATATAAAATGTCAAGAACAAGCAAATCCACACAGACAGAAGGTAGATTAGTGGTTGCTAGGGAATGAAGGGAGCGGAGCAGGGAGAGGAGAGTGATTACCAGTAGGTATAGAGTTTCTTTTTGGGGTGATGAAAATGTTCTAGTTAATGGTGATAGTCACAGAACTCTGAATCTACTAAAAAAAAAAAAAAAACACTGAAATGTACATTTTAAAGAGTAGAATTGATAACAGCTTTATCTCAACAAAGCTGTTTAAAAAATACTCAAGTATATGCGATCTTAAACCAGTTCATATCAGAACATGTGTTTTGAGATATGAGAATGATGTCAGTTATCACTTTGTAACAAAAAGACATCTATTAAACCTAAGGTAAAACATTATTAGAAGCCAAGTATTCCCTCTAAAGTCAAAATTAAGACAAGAATGCCCATTTATACAATTATTATAGGATTGTATGACAACTGCCAGTCAGTGCAATTAGGTAAGATGAAATACAAGATACAACTGTTATTTAAGGGAAATTAAATTATTTGTATATGCTATATCTAGGAAATCCAAAAGAATCAACTGAAAAACCATTATCAGTATTAATTCATAAGGTGTGCTGGTACAAAACTAATACACTTGAAAACAAAAGCTTTCTTATGTAACACTTAAGAATGAATCCCACTGATAAGAGTAATTAAAAACTCTACTGTGGGTCGGCTCATGCCTGTAATCCCAGCACTGCGTGAGGCCAAGGCGGGCAGATCACGAGGTCAGGAGATCGAGACCATCTGTCCAACATGGTGAAACCCCGTCTTTATCAAAATACAAAAAATTAGCCGGACATGGTGGCAGGCACCTGTAATCCCAGCTTACTACTTGGGAGGGTGAGGCAGGAGAATCATTTGAACCCAGGAGGCAGAGATTGCAGTGAGCCGAGATTGCGCCACTGCACTCCAGCCTGGTGACAGACTGAGACTCTGTATCAAAAAAAAAAAAAAAAAAACATTCTACTGTGTGGGATTTTTTTTTTTTAAGACAAATAGAGAAAGCAATCTTGCTCTTGAATATGTTAGATTAGGGCTGGGTGCAGTGGCTCACGCCTATAATCCCAGTACTTTGGGAGGCCGAGGCAGGCAGATCACTTGAAGTCAGGAGTTCGAGACCAGCCTGGCCAACATGGGAAAACCCTTTCTCTACTAAAGATACAAAATTAGCTGGGCATGGTGGCACACACCTATAATCCCAGCTACTCAGGAGGCTAAGGCAGAATAATCACTTGAACCCAGAAGGCAGAGATTGTAGCGAGCCAAGTTTGTGCCACTGCCCTCCAGCCTGGGGGACAGAGGAAGACTGCCTCAAAAAATTAAAAAAAAAAAAAGAGTATGTTAGATTAGTAGTATCAATTCTCCCTTAATTAACTTCTCTACATTCAATCAAAATCCCAATACACCTTTCTTTAAATCAGCTCATCTTGTATGTGTAGGTCAGCTTTTGGACTCTTTCCTGTGCCACTGGTCAATCTGGCTTTGCGCCCACTATTTTAATCACTATAGCTTTATACTAAGTGTTGATATATGTTAGTGTAAGTCTTCAACTTTTTCTCAAGATTGCCTTTGCCATTCTTGGCCCTGTGCCTTTCCATATAAATTTGAGAACTAATCTACCCAAAAGAAAAAAAAAGCAGCAGCAGCAGCAGCAACAGTGCTATTGAGATATTTATTGTGATTGCAATGAATTTCTGTATATATCAATTTAGGAAGAACTGACATCTTTACAATACTGACACTTCCAATCCAATGAACATGGTTATCTCTTTCCATTAATTTAGGTCTTCTTTCATTTCTCTTAGTAAGGTTTTTCCTGAAAGCCTTGGTATGCTTTGTTGGATTTATTTCAAGGTATCAGATGTTGACCTTATTATAAATTATATTAGTTTTCAAATTTGATTTTCAAATTGTTTGTTGCTGGTATAGAGAAACAGAGTTGATTTCTGCATCTCAATGTTCCTCAACTATAATACAATAAAATTAGAAATAAATGTCACAGAGGTAACAGTAACACACACACACACACACACACACACACACACAAAATCCTGGAAATACGAAGTTCTAAATAATTTTAATGAGGAACACGAAAACTATGGAAATCACAACATATTTAGAACTAAATAATAACAAAAACCAGTTCATGTCAAAAATCATAGCATCCACAGATAGAGAGAGGCTGGTTAACAGATACAAAATTACACCCAAATAGGGAGAGTAAATTCTAGTGTTCCACAGCACTGCAGGGTGATTACAGTTAAAAAATAATTTATTATGTATTTTCAAATATCTAGCAGAGAGGATTTTGAATGTTCCCAACACAAAAAAATGATAAATGCAGAGGTGACAGATATGCTAATTATCCTGATTTGACCATTACACATTGTATACATGTTTCGTAATTACTCTACCCCGTAAATATGTACAATTACATTTCAGCTGGGCACAGTAGCTCACGCCTGTAATCCCAGCACTTTGGGAGGCCGAGCTAGACAGATCACCTGAGGTCAGGAGTTCGAGACCAGCCTGGCTAACACGGTGAAACCCCATTTCTAATAAAAATTAGCCAGGTGTGCTAGTGCACATCTGTAATTCCAGCTACTCAAGAGGCTGAGACAAGAGAATTGCTTGAACCCAGGAGGCAGAGGTTGCAGTGAGCCGGGATCACACCACTGCAATCCAGCCTGGGCAACTGAGCACGACTCCCTCTAAAAAAAAAAAAGTTACATTTCAATTTTTTAAAATAGCATCCAATTATAGCCTAGAGAAAACGTTATAGTTTTTACTGTATATTATTTAAAAAGATTAAATATGAATGAGCTAAGCCTCTAACTTAAATTTTTAAATGTCACCATGAATGCAAACAAAGCAGAAGAAAAATATTAATAGGAGCAGAAATAGAAAGGATCAATAAAAGTAACTATGTTAAAAGTCAAGGGAGTTACTGGCAATACTTACCAGAAAAAAGGGAACAAACTAACAAAATTAGGTTTTTAAAAATCATCACGGAAATCTGTATTTTATAATAATGCATTTGAAATTTAATATTTTTCTAGAAAATTGTTCATTTTGTTTAAATGACCAAAAAACCTCAAGAACAGCTTAAAAAATACTTATCATCATAAAAGAAACAATCAACAAATCAGAAACCACAAATTTGCACACAAAAGACACCAAGCATAAATAACTTCACAGATGGATTCTTACTTTTAAGAAACAGATCGTCGCAGGGCGCTGTGGCTAACGCCTGTAATTCCAGCACTTTGGGAGGCCAAGGTAGGCAGATCACCTGAAGTCAGAAGTTTGAGATCAGCCTGACCAACATGGTGAAACCCATCTATACTAAAAATACAAAAATTAGCCAGGCATGGTGGCAGACACCTGTAATCGCAGCTACTTAAGAGTCTGAAGCAGGAGAATCACCTGAACCCGAGAGGCGGAGGTTGCAGTGAGTGGAGATTGTGCCACTGCACTCCAGCCTGGGCGACAGAGAAACTCTGTCTCCAAAAAAAGAGAAACAGATTGTCTCTATTAAATAGCAACTGTTAAAAAAAAAAGAGAAAGAAATACTCCCCAATTCATCTTATGAGGTTAATATAACCTTGTTATCCAAACAAGATTACATAAAAAAGGAAAAGTACATGGCAATAACAAAGAGATGCAAACATCCAGAAATCCAAAAATAGTTTAAAATAGAAAATCTAGGACCCACGCTGTAGCTCACACCTATAGTACCAGTTCTTTTGGAGGCCCAGGCAGGACAATTGCTTGACACCAGGAGTTCAAGACCAGCCCGTGCAACATGGCAAGACCCTGTCTCTACAAAAAAATTTAAAAACCAGCCCAGCATGATGGCACATGCCTATGGTCCCAGCTACTAGGGAGGCTGAGGTGGGAGGATGGCTTGAGCCCAGAAGGTCAAGACTGCAGTGAGCTGTGCACTCCCACCTCGGCAGCAGAGCAAGAATCCAACTAAAAATGAAATATAAAAAAAACTTAAAAAAATAACAGAAAATCTATTAATGGACTTCATCACACCAATAGATGTTGCAAAAGCATTAGCAAAATTAAACTCTTGCTCATGGTAGAAACTCTAAAATGATTAGTAAAAGAGAACTGGAACTAAAAAATATCCAGGCTGGCCAGCATGGTGAAACCCCATCTCTACTAAAAATACAAAATAAAATACAATAAAATAGCTGGGCGTGGTGGCACATGTCTGTAGCCCTACCTGGGAGGCTGAGGCAGGAGAATGGCTTGAATCCAGGAGGCAGAGGTTGCACTGAGCTGGGATGGCACCATTGCATTCCAGCCTGGGCAACAGACCAAGACTCTGTCTGAAGAAAAAAAAAAAAAAAGCCAGGCACAGTGGCTCATGCCTATAATCCCAGCACTTTGGGAGGCCAAGGCGGGCAGATCACGAGGTCAGGAGTTCAAGACCAGCCTGACCAACATCATGAAACCCCATCTCTACAAGTACAAAAATTAGCCGGGCCTGGTGGTGCATGCCTATAATCTCAGCTACTCAGGAGGCTGAGGCAGGAGAATCACTTCAACCCGGGAGGTGGAGGTTGCAGTGAGCCAAGACCGTGCCATAGCACTCCAGCCTGGGCAACAAGAGCAAAACTCCATCTCAAAAAATAAAAATAAAAAATCATCAGCACCCCCTCCCAAAAAAGCCCATTACAATACCATATTTAATGATAAAACACTAGAAACACTCCTCTAAAGTACCTAGAGAAGGATGCCCATTATCAATACATCTACTGAACACTTCGTACAGGAATTAGTCAATGCAATAAAACCAGAACAAGACATAAAAGGTAAGAAAGAATGGAAAAGAAATAAAACTGTATTATTCAGACATGAAAATTACTTAGAAAATACAAAAGAATTATGAACTATTACTACATTTCATTGACTCTGAAGATACCAATTACAAGCTGTACCCTTATTTTACACACTATTAAGAAAAAAACACTGTCAATTAAACTGATACAGTATTTTCTTATCTAGGATTTTCATTCTAGATTTATCAAGACAATTCTTTCAGACTTACACTTTTATCAGATCTTGTGCATATAGAAGAAAAAGAAATTGGTAAGGTATTCCTACAACTTCACATTCAAGGTCCCACTATGGATTGCTTTTCTACCCAAAACTGTTCAACTGTTGCTAACAATATTGTCCTCTGCCAACAAGAGTGTTAGTGATGCAGCACTTCTTAAAATTACCCATTATTATTTATGGGATTTTCTTTCAAGACAGATACCCACTTCACAATTTCTTTGGCCTCCAGTTTTATTGTTTGGCATGAAATAATAATACAACAACGCACATACTCATTTAAAGTGATGACAAAATGCAGAGCCCTGACCAAGTTTATGTACGTGCAGGCAATGATAGCTACATCATGACTGCTGCCTAGACAACAGTGATTATAGGACACCATCAAAGATCTATTTTGATTTCAGGTATGTGAAGATGTAGGGGGAAAAAGTGTACCTCAGAATCTATGAAATATGATGAGCTCAACAAGGTTGCATGAACAGTACACGTAAGTCAACAGTGATCCCTATACATTAGCAATAACTAAACAGAAATTATAACTAAAAGAAAATCCTATTCACAATAACAAAAATTACAGTATCTAACAAAAGTTGTAGAAGAGCTTTATGAAAAGTAGCAGCACATACCCAGATTTAAATCCCGGCTCTACTACTTAGCATTTATCTATATGAATGTATTTATTCTATAAATTGGAGGCAAATATAGAAATCCAACAACAGTTTTCACAGAAATTGACAAAATGACCCTAAAATAAGCAAAGGGAGGAAAATAGCTAGAATAATCCTGAAGGAAAATATATATTAAGTTTTAATTATAAAGCTGTTATTATTAATCAGGATAGTATAGATACAGAGATAGGCAAACAGATCAATTAAACCAAAATAGAGAAACTAAAAACAGATACATATGTGGGAATATGATATACCTCAGGAGTTGCATAATAAATCAGTGGGGAGAAAAGCTGAACTATTTGATAAAACCACATGAAAAAGATATTAGATCCCTACATCACACAATACATAAAAAAACTCTGGTGAATTAATGACCTAAATATGGAAAAAGCACTGTATCATTAAAACCTTGGGGTAAGGAAGAATTTATTGAAGATATAAGAAAACACAAGACATAAATGAAAAAAAAAATTGAGAAAGGTGGCTACCATCATACTAAGTCCTACATAAAAAACTTTCCATAAACAGTGCTAAAAGCCAAGCCACAGACTAGGACAAGATAGTTTCAGTGTATATGATCACAAATTAGTATGCAGAAAATAAAACCCATAAACCAGCCGGGCACAGTGGCTCATACCTGCAATCCAGCACTTTGGGAGGCCAAGGCAGGCCAATCACTTGAAGTCAAGAGTTAGACACCAGCCTGGCCAACATGGTGAAACCCTAACTCTACTAAAAATACAAAAATTAGCCAGGCATGGTGGAAAGCGTCTGTTATCCCAACTACTCAAGAGGCTGAGGCAGGAGAATTGCTTGAACCTGGGAAGCAGAGGCTTCAGTGAGCCAAGACTGTGCCACTGCACTCCAACCTGGGCAACAGAGCGAGACTCTGTCTCAAAAAAATAAATAAAACCCACATACCAATAAGGAAGAAGCAACAATCCAACAGAAAAATGGACCAAAGGTATGTACAAGCAATTCATAGGCAACTCAGATGGCCAATAAATATATGGGGAAAAAAGGTTAACCTCATTACCAGAAATGTAATCTAAGATTACATTTAGAAAAGCAAAATGAAAATAGCAAGGAGTATAAAACTCAACAGATTGGGAAAAAATTGCAAAATCCAATCCTTTGGCAGTGATTTGGAGAAACAGGATCAAACACAGCTGGTGGGAGTGTCAAATAGAACACAATTTGGCATTTGGGCAATTCCCAGTAAAGTTGACAATGCACAGACTTCTTAAATGAAGCAATTCTACTTCTATTATCTGTATATAATCCCAAGAAAGACAAATCACGTATAAGGATGTTCACAGTAGCAGTGTTTGAAATTCAGAAACTGCAAACAGCCTCACGGTCCCTCCAAGAAGAACAGCTAAACCACAGTCTATTTATAAACTGAAATACCAATAAAATGAAAGAACTAGATCAGTAGTTTTCAAACTTCTTGGTCTCAGGACTCCTTTGCATTCTTAAAAATTAAGGACCACAATATAATTTAAAAAAAAAAAATTAAGGACCACCAAGTTTTTATGTGGGTTGTAGCTATAGATGTTTATCATATTAGAAATTAAAACTGAGACATTTAAAAGCACTTATTAACGCATAGTAATAAACCCACTGTATGTTAATACACTTTTTTTCTTTGTTCCTTTTTTCTCTTTTGTTATTTTTTAAAACTTTTATTTTAAGTTTGGGAATACTGTGAAATATAGGTAAACTCGGGGGCACCCAATAGTTGTCTTTTCTGTTCCTCTCCCTCCTCCCACCCTCCACCCTAAAGTGGACCCCCAGTGTCTGTTGTTTCCTTCTTTGTGTTCAAGAGCTCTCATCAGTTAGCGCCCACTTGTGAGAATATTCGGTATTTGGTTTTCTGTTACTGGCGTTAGTTTGCTAACGATAATAGCCTTCAGCTCCATCCATGTTTCCACAAAAGACATGACCTCGTTCTTTTGTATGGCTGCATATTTACTTTAACTATTTTTCAAAAAAAAAAAAAATAGTAAAACAAGTGGCACTGTTACATTTTTGCAAATCTCTTTCATGTCTGGCTTAACAGAAGCCAGCTGGATTCCCATAAGTGTTTCTGCATTCTATCCATTATGGCATCATATGTCATGCAGCCTCTGTACAGTATTCCGACAGTGTACAGGAAAATGTGGGTGAAAAAGGCAAATAAAAAGTATTACGAAAATAGTCTGACCTCATGGACCCCCTGCAAGAATCTTAGGGCTCCCCAGGAATCCCTGGAGCACACTTTGAAAATTGCTGAGCTAGATAAACACACCGTTAAGTGAAAATGAAACATAAGGCACGGTTATGATACTGTTTATGTAAAATTAAACACACAGGCAATACCTGATATTGTTTTGGTACATACATATTGGGACAGTGGTTACTTCTGGTGAAGAGAAGACAGAATGGGATGGGGAGGTACCCTTTGACTGAATCAGTGAGATTTTATTTCTTTAAACAACAAAAAGACATGAATCAAGTATGTAGCAAAATATTAAGAACTATCAAATCTGGGTGATTCTGATTTTCAGTAATTTTAAAATACTCTACAAAACTTTTTAAATATATGTATTTTTAATGCCTAATGGCTGTGTACTTCAAGGCCACACAATTTCCTTAAAGTACATTTCCTTTGAGTAAAATACAATTATAAGATACCTGGATTTTACAAAATGTTGTCTGGAAAAACAATTTGGCAGGAATAAGAATAGGCTGGCCATATTCCAATCAGATAAGGGGTGGCGGAAGGGGGGTTATTCCTTGACCTGGTACCCTGATAAGTGTGCCTTAATATGTCTATCCCTTGGTCAAAAAACACACTGACTGGATATCTGATTTTGAACAGCTGAAAACTATTCAATTACATAAAATTATCTGCACCCAATAACGGAAATGATTGTTTTTGGAGATAATGGTCCATATGCCAGGTACTATTTGGAGACAAAGATAAATCAGAACTTATCTCTATATTCAGTTTAGAAGACAAAAATATAAACACACAGACAAAATGTAATATGTTAAATGCTAAATTAAGGAGAATCCCACCATAGAAGACAGATAAGGCACACAGAGATTCTGAAACACAGAACACTTTTATATAACACACCTGTTAACATGCGGTACAAGTTTCCCAATCTGGAAAATACTGGATTTAAGAATAAGTGGGGTGAAAAGAGAAGACAGGTGAGGTTTTTGTGAGATGAGCAAACCTAGGAATATTTGTAAAGAGAGGGTAATGATGCAAGAGACGGCATCACAGACAGAGCTCCATTCCTAAGGGGGCAGCCAGGGTGAAGAGCAGGCGCAGAGCAGTGGGGCTTGCGCGAGAACAATCCCTCCTGCAATAGCCCCCTGCGGCAAAAGGAGGAAGGCCTAGGTGAAGACAGAAGAAAGGTATGAAACGGAAGGGAGGGAAACTTGGCTGTTTATCAGATGGCCATCTACCCTTCTCAGTGAAGTAAAAAATTGGGTAATCTTTGCTGAGGGTGAGGGATTTCATAGGACCATTTGAGTAGTTTAAATGTGAAAAAAAGTTTGGAATTGCCAGTGTACACAAGCACAAATATTATAAATAAGATTATCAGTGACAGTATCAGTCTAAATGGGGTTAGAGAGTAAGCATTTACAAAAAGCAATGTGGAAAAAAAAATCTGTAACACATTTGTGAGCATGCTTTTTTTTAAAAAAAGAAATCTGCATCTATCTGAAAAATACACAGAAATTTAAAACTAACACCTTATTTATCCAGGGTGGTTGGGTTAGAAGGTGTTCCTCCAGTCAGTTTTCCAGAGTTTCAAGGTCTACCCTTTCAGGCAAAAATAATTTTGTATTTAACCATTTCTCATGGAAACTAAACTACACACTTACCTGTCTTAATCACACAACTTGACTCTAATCTTAAATCTTGAACATCCACTGTTGCTGTACTGCGCAGCAAAACAATTCTATCTTCTTAATAGTTCTTCTATGTCTTTCCCAGCTGTCAAGATATAAAAGCACCTGGTTCTTCTAAGTTTATGTTTATCCTTAACACCTCAACAACCACAGCCCGCCTTCACAACTTGCTTCTAGTCAGCCTCATGCAACGCACTTTCTCGAACTTTTCTAAACCATAGTCCTTTATAATAAACATGAGACTCTCATTCCCTCCAGCCCTTTCATGGAGCACTGCTGCTCATAACCTGTTACAGTCCAGAAAAATGGAAAACCTGAAAATGGGTATCCATGCCACCTAAAGGTTCCTATCATACAATTCTAGGAAACAAGGCAAGGTGCAGTGGATGGTGCCTGTAATCCCAGCATTTTGGGAGGCCAAGGCAGGCAGATCACGAGAGGTCTGGAGTTCAAGACCAGCCTAGCCAACATGAAACCCTCTCTCTACTAAAAATACAAAAATTAGCCAGGCATGGTGGCAGGGTCCTGTAGTCCCAGCTACTGGGGAGGACGAGGCAGGAAAATCACTTGAACCTGGGAGGCGGAGGCTGCAGTGACCTGAGATCGCACCACAACAGAGACTCCATCTCAAAAAAAAAAAAAATTCTAGGAAACACATTTCCCACATGTGCATCTAGATTAGTCAAATATTAATCAGAACATGATCAGGAAGGTTTGGCTTAGCAAACAGTCTTAGTTACCCTCTCAAACAAAACGGTGGTTCCTTTCACCAGAGGGAAAGACAAATTGCAAAAGACCATGTGAAGGTACTGCCTTTTTAATAATGGCTCTTCTAACCTAGACTTTTCAAAACTGACTTCTTGAAAAGTTACCACGGGAGGCTGGGCACAGTGGCTCACAGCTGTTAATCCCAGCACTCTGGGAGGTTGAGGTGGAAAGATCACGAGGTCAGGAGTTCGAGACCAGCCTGACAAATGGTGAAACCCCATCTCTACTAAAAATACAAAACTTAGCGGGGCGTGGTGGTGCACACCTGTAATCCCAGCTATTCAGGAGGCTGAGGCAGGAGAATCGCTTGAACCCCGGAGGAGAAGGTTGCAGTGAGCCAAGATCGTGCCATTGCACTCCGGCCTGGGCAAGAGAGCAAGACTTCGATTCAAAAAACAAAAAGAATTACCACGGGAATACTCATTTCTCGTTTTCATCAAATAACCCACAGCACTAGTCCTGTACTTTTCAACCAAGGTAAATGAAATGTTAGAAACCCCTCCCTATTTGTATACCATAGAAATTGTAACAACTCTGAGCAAAAGATTTCGGATGAGAAATCAGGATAGAAAAAAGGAACAGCTGTCTTAATAGAGACGAGCATCATTCCAAAAGTATCAAAATTTGCTAAACTTCTGAATATTCTTGTAATCGTTCTGATAATGAAAACACTGATCAATTTACTACTCTCATTATTTTTCAACTTTGAAACTTTTCCTAGTACAATGGAACTACTAAGTACCGTAAAGCACAGCTCAGGGGCCAGACAGCAGTGGGAGGCTGGAGAACAGCTTGAGCCCAATATAGCAAGAACCTGTCTCAAAATAAAAAATAAATAAGTAAATAACAAGGCGCAGCTCAGGTGTGCCATCACTCTTCTAGTTGAGGGCACCCCAGCTGCCTCCCCCATTGAGTATAAGCCCCTGGCAAGCAAGCTCTTCTGCCATCTAAATTTTCTAACCTAAATTCCCACCACTCCCCTACTTATACCATGCACTTTTGCCAAACTGCAAATACTTACTGTTTTCTGAAGAAGCTTCACCCTTGAAACGTCCTTTTTCCACCTCCACCTCTACCTAACAAAGTCCTCCCCATCCCTCTGCAACCTTCTCAAAATGCCACCTATTAATACTTCAGGAACCCTTCCCTCCCTGATCCTCCAATAGCAACCTTGCTTCCCTCGGAAATCCCAGTAATTAGCTGTACCTCTAACTTTACTGCATTTCACCTTGCCCCACCTACCTCTAAACATGAGACTTCTCGCAGCCACCGTCTGCATTACAAAAACCTTTTTAATATTTCTAAGCACCTAGCACAGTGCATCGCTAACAGTGGGCTCCGAGTTTATCAAGAAAGTTGTACAGTGTGCAATCAAAAAAGTACGGTAGAGGATGAAACTCCGCCTTAAAACTTCACAAATGAAAAATCGAAATACCATGATAGGCAAATGCACAATAAACATGCACCACACTAAGCTGTCCGCCAATAAGAAATTAAAAACGTCTGTCCTTATTCCTCAATTTAAAAAAAAAGTAAATACCACTAACAAATCACTAATCACTTAAATCGTTTTTCAAGAAATGTGTTTCCACATAAATGAGTACGAATGATTCAAAATTTTATTCCTCTGCTTTCGCGTTGGGCAATTTTTTTCCCTATAGGACAAAAGGATGGCGAGAACTTTCCCATCAATCTTTATTTTTCTTTCTTTATTCAGATACTCGGAGCGGCAAGGGTTGTTGGAAAAACAACCGCATCGAAGGCACCTTAGCAGCCACATGATTTGACTTAAGCAAAAATAACATTTCCTGGGGTCCCGGATGCCCTGGTGAGCCCAGGTGTCCAGAATGCCACTTGCCCCGAGTGCTCTCGGGTGGCTACATGCGCGGGCGAAAGGCACAGGGCCGGGGGCACTGAGGGCGGAATGGTCCCGGCGCCCGGGCGGCGGCGGCGGCGGCGGCGGCGGCCGCGGCCGCCTGCGGCAGCTCAGCTTAAACGCAGCGGAAACTGCAGCCAGTCACGGGGCTGCGGGAGACAAGGCAGGAAGGTGGCGCTGCCGCCGAGCGCCTGAAGCCCGAGCGCTCATCATGGCGGCAAGGGCAATGGCCGCCACGGGGAGCGAGCACGCCCCTCCGCGCGCACACGCCGCCGCGCCGAGCCTCCGGGGCCCGTCACCGGCGCCGCTACCGCCGCCGCCGCCGCCCGCTCTCCTACCCCCCCTCACGGGCTGTAGCGGAATTTTCTCTCAAGACACCGCCTCCAAGATGGCGGCTCCCCCTCCCGGCAACCCCCTCTATCGTCCCCTGCAGCAGCTGCCGAGCCGCCGCCATCTTGTCCCCCGGCCCTCCCCCCCCCGCCGATATTTACATAGCGAAAATCGGCCCGGCCGGCCTGCGGCCTTCACCTCACGCCTGCAGCCTTCGCCTCCTTGCCAGGCCTCACCCCGGCGCGGTGCCCCGGGTCGGCCGCGGCGCCGACCCGGGGCCTCTCAGTCGCCTCCGGGACAACCGGACGACCCTCCCCCAACCCCCGCCCGCTTACGGAGCGCGCCTCCGCCGCCGCTCGGGGCAGCCGGGCTCCTCCCCGGGCCTAACTGCGGCCTCCTCGGGGCCTGCTCGGCGCCGCGCGCCACGCCGCCCGGCCTAGCGCGCGAGGGCGCCTTGCGGGCCGCCGACCAGGCCGAGACCAGGCCGCTGTACGCACACTAGGCCCCGCGGCCGCGGCGGCACCCGGGACTCACCGGACAGGCGTGCGGGCGGCCGGCGACGGTGGCGGGTGCTGCAGGCCGGCCTTTCTCTGGAGCACTGGGCCGGGCTCCGGCTGGTGGGGCGGGCGGAGGGAGGGAGGAGGGGCCGAGCTCGGAGCTGACAAAAAGCGGCCCAGCTCCCCGGCACGGGCCCGCCGTCAGCACGTCACGTCACCGCCCGGGAGAGAGACCTAGGAAAATGCGGAAGGGTAGACAGGCCCCCTCCTCCGCCCGGTGGGTCCTTCTGGCGCCCCGAGTCGGCTCCGTTCCCGCCCCGCGACCGGGGAGCCTAGTGGCCTCGCTGCGGCGGGGTCTCCGGCGGCCGGAGTCTCCGTGACAGCGCCCCCCTTCTTTCCACCTCCTCCGCGCTCCCGCCCGCCGCCGCCACACACGCGCCGCTGCCGCCGCCTCGGCCGTAAAGCCCGCGCGGGGCCGCGATCGGCCGACCCCGCGGAGAGGCAGGCTGCCCGGCCGCCCCCCACCTTGTCCCGGGGGCCTCCCCGGAGACCTACCGTCTCTCTGCGCCGTCTTGGCCGAGGCTCCAGCTCGAGTTGTTTGCAGGCCCTCAGACCCCCGCCCGCAGTAAATGTGTTTTCTTCATCCCCGTGGCTGGGGAGGAAGATAAATTTAGCAACCCCCGCCGTCCCCTGCCTTCGCTTTAAAAAAAAAAAAAAATTTGAAATAAAATGAAAAAGGGCTTGCCAGTCTAACCGGGAAGGGGGGTGGAGTGGGGGGAGAAGGGTTATCTCTGGAGCACCTACCAAGCCGTCTAATTTTTTAAAAATAAGCAGTCAGAGAGCCAAACTGATTTTATTAGTTTGTACGGGGGAGGAGGATGAGCAAAGTTACATTCTGAAACGTTTCACACGTTGCAAAGAACAGGAATTTTCTATGTGTATTTCCTATGTACCCGTGTTTCAAAGCTTGGGAGCCTGTGAAATGTAAGTCTGGTGTCATCGTTCCATAAATCATGAATTTTCCACATTCCTTGATAGGAGCCCAGTTGGGTATGGATTTTTTTTTTTCTTTTTTTAACAAACTGCTTAAGCCTTTGGAAGTTTCGGAAGACTTGGGAAAGAAGGGGAAAATGATTATAAACAGCACTTACCAACTTCAAAAATGTGTATTTTGAACTTTACTTAGTTTAAATGTTTATGCTATCTTCCCATGCTGAACTTGGAACCCAAACTCTGTTTTAGAGTTACTAGGAAAAAAGTTAAATAGTGGAGTCTTTACATTAATTCCGGAATCTGCCATGCTATCCGTCAACACAGCACTAAATGTTAAAGACATTTTTAAACAAGAAACAAAAATTATAAAGCAAACAGTATACTGATGTGAAATCTCTTTAAATACAGAGGCCACGTATTTTAGTTGCCTGACATAACTCTTTAAAACTCCCAGAATGCAATTTGTCCCTTCCCTCAGACATCTCTCAATCACAAATGCTTTCAAAAAGGAAAAACAAAAGTAGAGTAAGAAGAAATCTCTGAGAATGCACTGGATGGTAATTTTCCTCTCGGGCTTTAGTCTGAATTTTTTCAAGCGATTAATTTCCTTTCAAAAATAGTAAAAACATGTCTTCATTGTTTATAAAAATTAATCAGGCTGTGATACTGTTCACAGAAAGGTAAATGAAACTAAGCAATGCTGTTTCAAGTTCACAAAAAAAAATAGCTTGTGTGCCCACATTAATATTTCTTTTTTTGGAGACAGAGTCTTAAAAAAAAAAAAAACTCCAGCCCGGGCTAGAGTGCAGTGGCACGATCTCGGTCCACAGCAACCTCCGCCTTCCAGGTTCCAGCGATTCTCCTGCCTCAGTTTCCCGAGTAGCTGGGATTACAGGCGCGCACCACCATGCCTGGCTAATTTTTGTATTTTTTCAGTAAAGACGGGATTTCGCCATGTTGGCCAGTCTGGTCTCAAACTCCTGACCTCAAGTGATCCACCTGCCTCAGCCTCCCGAAGTGCCAGGATTACAGGCGCAAGCCACCATGCCCGGGCGCCCACATTAATATTTCAAAAAATTGATAACCAGCATTTAAGTACTTTCCAAGAGCCTCAGTTTGATGCTGCAGTATGGCAAGAATGGAGGCCGGGTGCCCTGACTCACCCCTGTAACCACAGCACTTTGGGAAGCCAAGGCGGAAGGATCACTTGAGCCCAGGAGTTCAAGACTAGCCTGGGGTAACATGGTGAGACCTCATCTCTATAAAAATAAAAAGAATGGAGCCTCACTTCATCATCCATGCCACTGTAAGCAACATTTTCAAGACAGAAAAACCTAATTTCACCGTTCTTGTTAGTTTTTTCATAATTACCATCAAATACTTATACGTCCACCAGTGTAAAGCACTTAAGAGTGTCCAAGGAACATAAAAGAAACAGATGTATTCTCAACTTAAAAATCACCAGTAGTTTAGGGATTGATGCTTTCAAAGAGCTCTTTGTGATTACTTTTCATACAGGAAGAGACTGTTAACTTTGGTGGAAAACAAGGAAAGGATGGCCTAGTTCTATTAGATTAGATAAACTTTTATTAAAGTACAGCTAAGATTATTTTATAGATGACCATACAGATAAGGTCAACTATATTTTTTTGACTTAAAAAAAAGGTAAAGTAATTTGTACTTTAAGCCCATTTATGGAAGTCTGTAAAGGACATTGTTAAACTGGTAAAAGAACAATGATAAAAATTATTTCACTAGAAGTACACTTAGTATTATACTCATGATAAAGTGAAGATGAAAAGGAAGTGTAAACAGCAGAGATCAGAAATTGATGTTGTGATAAAATACAAAATGCATTTTATGAAAGTACAATAGGACCTTGGGGACACCTAAGATCCTTGAAGGCATTTGGTAATTAAGCACCAGACATCTTGCACTTAAAGGACCTATATCTTGCCTTGACAATTTTGATAATTGTTTTAGTATTAGAATTCTGGGCACAGGAAGTAACAAAGATGTGCTTGCCCTTGGGGAACTCAAATAAGGAGGCTGTGTAAGGCAAAATAAAAACATTCCTAAGTACTTTCATTTTCTCACTTAAGTAAACATAATAAAAGGAAATTTTATCTAGGGAGGTTGAGAGCAGAACATTTCAAAAGAGAATGCTATGAATACAAAATAGCTTGTTTCAAAGCAGTAAAAGGAATTTTGATTACGTGCTAAAATATATTTGCTCCTTCAGAGCTGTTAATGTACATCAGATAGTTAAAAGCATTTACTCAAGGTTTTGACAGTGTTTTAATAACTTAACTAAAAATCTCTGACATGTTTATAAGTCCTTGAGCCAGAAACGATAGAAGGCCTTTCAATCATTTTTCCAGAGAAAGATTAGTCAGAAAAGAAGCTGTTGATTTTCACTCCACATCAGAGACTGATGGGAATTCAAATAAGAAGCAATAAATTACTGGCTTATGAGAAAACGTAGACCTTCTTGAATAAAGTTGTGGTAAGTCATTTTTTTGTATCCCAAACATTAAAAAATATTTATCTCCCCCTAGAAGGGCCCTAGTTTTGTTGAACTAAGCATGCCCTGTAAACATTAACCGTTTATCTGATACCTGATACTTAGGTTATACTTAGTATGAGCAAGTTGCATCTTCTGTTGGAATTCAGTTGGCCATAATTAATGCCAAGTAAAAATTTTTCATCTGAGCCCTTAAGCCACACACTCTCCCCAAAGAGAATAATTTAAAAATAAACAATGACTGGCAAATAGGTGATTTTCAAGCAGTGCTTTTTACATGAGTCATTAGTTGAATAAGACATTATTTAATTCCTGAAAATCACCAATAGCCAAATTCTTCATGGATTATAAATCACAGGGCACAGCAAACAAACCAGCTCCACTAAAGAGATTTTAAAAATCAATATAGAGGCCTAGAAACAATAAGCAGTACCAGTGAGCACCCCTGGTGTCCAAGTTGGGGCCTCTACAGTTTTCCACCAAAGGAAAGGGAGAAATGATTGATTCCAGGGCTGGAGCAGAAAAGTATAAGATAAGCCAGGAACATCTCCTTATAGCAGAAAACAAAAGAAGAAAGTGTCCAAGCTTACTAGGAGTGTGTCAAAGGGTTTCAGGAGCCAGTTTAAGGAGGCTCCAGTTGTCTAACGTTAAGAAGATTTGAATGTCAAAAAAAAAAATTGCTATGAATTGAAACACAGTGGATATGTTAATGAATTTATGAGACTTTAAAAATGATCAACTAGCGGTAATGGTTGCACAACTTTGTAAACGTACTAGGAAGTAGAGAATTATATGTACGCTTTAAAAGGGTAAATCGGATATAGTATGAGAGTCATATTTCAATTTTTAAAAATGATCACTTTTGGGGAATGCTAGGGAACTAACTCAATATTTTCAAAACTAGTAAAGGAAAAAAGATGAAGCCTGTAAGCTAATTTTTGTATTTTTAGTAGAGACGGGGTTTTGTCATATTGGCCAGGCTGGTCTTGAACTCCTGACCTCAAGTAATTCGCCCTCCTCAGCCTCTCAAAGTGCTGGGATTATAGACGTGAGCCACTGCGCCCAGCCAGGACGTTTCTTTTAATAGAAGTATTCCATCTAATATGTGATAAAGTCCTGATAAAATTAGAATATCACCATTTTGCAACACCTAATGAAATAATGGACCTTGGCAATGATCATCAGTGGCTGCTAAGCAGAGAGAAAACCAGAAATATGTCTCAAGATGGAAGGACTAAATGCTACTAGACAAAAAAGAAAAAAAAAAAAATCAAACCTGAGTTTGATCAACCCTCTGGCTCTAACTACCAGTTTATAGGAAATACAGGAAACAGAGAAACATATCAATGAAACCAACGGGATACGATTGACAAAATCCAGTTGATGAGAAACTCTAAAGGACAAATGAAAGATAAGAATAAACAAGTAAATTATAAGAAAACAAACAAATTATAAGAAAAATAAATTGAACATTTAACAAATTTCTTTCCTCAACAAATTAGTAGAAAAAAATAGGAGGGGAAATCAATAGATTAGAAAAGACTTAAAAGACATGTGAATCAATGGCAGTGTATGAACTTCATTTTTTTTTTCTTGTGGCAGGATCTCGCTCTGTTGCCCATGCTGGAGTGCAGTAGCGTAATCACGGCTCACTGCAGCCTCAACCTCCCAGGCTCAAGTGATCCTTCGACCTCAGCCTCTTGAGTAGCTGGGCCCACAGGTGCACACCAGCACGCCCAGGTAATTTTTGTATTTTTCATAGGGACAGGGTTTTGCCATGTTGCCCAGACTGGTCTTGAACTCCTGGACTCAAGTGATCTACCTGCCTTGGCCTCCCAAAGTGAGGGGATTCCAGGCATAAGCCAGGGCACCTGGCTCATTTCAATTTTGATTCAAACAAACTGTAGGTCAGGTGTGGTGGCACATGCTGTAATCCTAGCACTTTGGGAGGCTGGTGAGCTCAGGGGTTCAAGACCAACCTGGACAACATGATGGAACCCCACATCTACAAATACAAAAAAATTAGCCAGGCACGGTGGGATTTCTGTAGTCTTAGCTATTCAAGAAGCAGAGGTTGGGAGGATCACTTGAGCCTGGGAGGTTGAGGCTGCAGTGAGCTGAGATTGTGCCACTGCACTCCAGCTTAGGAGACAGAATGAGAACCTGTCTCAAAAAAACTAAAAATATGAGACAATTAGAGAAATGTGAACACTGGATTTTGTCAATACTGATTGGATATATGCTCATATAAACAAATTATTATATTGTTAATTCATTTAGAGATGATGGTGTTGTGATTATGTCTAAAAACTAGTCCTTATTGGCCGGGCACCATGGCTCACACCTGTAATCCCAGCACTTTGGGAGGCCGAGGCGGGTGGATCACGAGGTCAGGAGCTCGAAACCAGCCTGGCCAACGTGGTGAAACCCCATCTCTACTAAAAATACAAAAAATTTAACCAGGCGTGGTGGCACGTACCTATAATCCCAGCTACTCAGGAAGCTGAGGCAAGAGAATTGCTTGAACCCAGGAGGCAGTGAGCCAAGATCACACCATTGCACTCCAGCCTGGGTGACAGAGCAAGACTCCATCTCCAAAAAAAAAAACTATTTATCTCTCAGAGATACATGAACCAAAATATTTACAGATAGAATGATATGATATCAGAAACAGCATTCAAAATAACATGGGGAAGCATCATAAGGGTGGAACAGGGTTCAAAGTGAAGTGTGTGAGGGAATATAAATGAAACAAGATTGAAGTTGGATGATGGACATATGGGGGTTTGTTGCGTTATTCTCTTTGTATATGTATTTGAAATGTTCCATAATGAGGAGTTTAAAATATATACAATATATACACACAAAGAAAAAATTATCTTCAAATTTCAAAGAATCTTTGGAGTAGGGCAAGCGTTACAGATATTAGTGGCCCCTTTCTCACACTTTTCTGTGGACCGTATAACACTACTTACTTGCAAAACAATTAGCAGAATTAAGTAATGAAATATATAAAAACTAGACCACTTATGATTAAGAAAACAGCAATAGTTTTCAAATTTGCAAGGGAACATCTTGGCAAAGATGTAGATTCCCAGGCCCCAACTCCTGGAAATTCTGATCTAGTCAATATGATGGTTAATTTTAATGTGTTCACTTGAATGGGCTACAGGATGCCCAGATAGCTGGTAAAACATTATTTCTAAATGTGTCTGTGAGTGTGTTTCCAGAAGAGATTAGCATTTGAATCAGTAGACTAAGTAAAGAAGATCAGGCCAGGTGCAGTGGCTCACGCCTGTAATCCCAGCACTTTGGGAGGCCAAGGGGAGCAGATCACTTGAGGCCAGAGGTTCAAGACCAGGCTGGCCAGCATGGTGAAACCCCCATCTCTACTAAAAATACAAAAAATTAGCCAGGCATGATAGTGAGTACCTGTAATCTCACCTACTTGGGAGGTTGAAGCAGGAGGGTCATTTGAGCCTAGGAGGCAGAGGTTGCAATGAGCGGAGATTGCGGCACTGTACTCCAGCCTGGGTGACAGAGTGAGACTCCATCTTAAAAAAAAAAAAAAAAAAAAAGATCTGTCGTTACCAACATGGTTACCAATCATCCAAAAGATCTGTCGTTACCAAACATCCAATCTGTTGAGGGCCAAAACAGAACAAAAATTCAGAGGAAAGGTGAATTCTCTTCCTGAGCTGCCCTGGGACATTGGAGCTCCTGGTTTTCAGGCCTTTGGACTCAGATCAAATTATACCACCAGCTTCCCTTGTTCTCCAGCTTGCATAAGGCAGATCGTGAGACTGCTTAGCCTCCATAATCACATAAGACAATTCTCATAATAAATCTCCTCTTATCTATCTATGTATATATCCTATTGACTCTGCTTCTCTCTGGAGAACCCTGACTGATATAGTAGGTATGGGATAGGGCCAGTTCAACCAGGAGCCCTGGTCGTAAACAGACAAGTCATCCACACACCAATGACACTTTAAGAAATATTAGCACATCCTTGTAAATGCCTCTTTGCCCACATGTATGAGTTTTTCTTGGAGTATAAATAAGTAAAAATTCAGAATATGGCACATTTTCAATATTACTCTCCAAAATGACTATCCTAATATACATTCCCTCCAGCAGAATATGAGAATTCCCAATTCCCCATTCCTTCATCAACCTTGATGTGGTCATACTTTTTGACTATCTAATTGAGAAATGGTAAAATTGTTTTAATTGACATTTCCTTGATAACAAGTAAGTTCAAGGTATCTTTGACTCTTTATTAGCTATAGTTTTTCTCATCTGAAAATTGCCTTGGAATAACCTTTGTCTGTTTTTCTATTGTTCTTATTTGTAGAAATACTTTCTACATTCTGAATATAATTCTTTGCTAATTATGTATGTTACAAATATCATTTCCTTTGCTGCTTATCTTTTAACTTACTTTGTCTAAGGTAGTTTTTCTAGTTGCACATCATGAAGTCAATTAAAATCCTAGGGAACTTTTTTTTTTAATGAGACAGGGTCTCACTATGTTGCCTAGGCTGGTCTCGAACTCCCAGCCTCAAGAGATCCACCCACCTCGGCCTCCCAAAGTGCTGGGATTACAGGGGTGAGCTACCACACCCAGCCAAATTAATGTCTTCATTTTTATCTTTTTTAAATTTATTTTGAGATGGAGTTTTGCTCCTTTGTCCAGGCTGGAGTGAATCGGCAGGATCTTACCTCACTGCAACCTCCAGCCCCCAGGCTCAAGTTCAAGCAATTCACATGCCACAACCTCCTGAGTAGCTGAGATTATAGGTGTGCACCACCATACCCAGCTGATTTTTGTATTTTAAGTAAAGACAGGTTTTGCCATGTTGGCCAGGCTGGTCTTGAACTCCTGACCTCAGGTGATCCTCAGCCTTCCAAAGTGCTAGGATTACAGGCATGAGCCACTGTGCCCAGCCCCAAATTAATGTCTTTAAATCCACCAATACCAACTATATGTTACGTGGAATTAAGAAATTCGCTGTAGGCACATGACCAGTAAGTACTTTAATGCTGGTACATATTTGGACTTTCTGTTTTCTCCTAAATTTTCTTTTCTTTATAATCTTCCTTACCAAAAATACATCTTTATATCCATAACTTTCTTCACATCTCTCCTCTACTTTCTGGTTCCTTTTTACCTTGTTTCCAAAATAACATTTTGAAGTCTGTAATTTGAATTAATCTTCAGATAACTTCTGAATTAGATAAAATTATTCTTTCAGTAAAAAAACATCTTCTTAGGCACATATTATATATAGAATTATATCTTAACTAGAATTCTTTTCCTTAGTAACCTTAAATTTTAGTGAAAAACCAGGAAGCAAAAAATCCTGAGCTGCCTATCAGATGTTAGCATTTTATAGATGAGAACAATTCCACGATTTTTTTTTTCTTTGAAACGGAGTTTTGCTCTTGTTGCCCAGGCTGGAGTGCAATGGCACTCACTCACTCACTGCCCTCCACCTCCTGGGTTCAAGCGATTCTCCTGCCTCACCCTCCTGAGTAGCTGGGACTAGAGGCATGCGACACCACGCCCAGCTAATTTTTGTATTTTTAGTAGAAACGGGGTTTCACCATGTTGATCAGGCTGGTCTCAAACTCCTGACCTCAAATGATCTGCCTACCTCGCCTCCCAAAGTGCTGGGATTACAGACATGAGCCACCGTGCCCAGACTTAGTTGGGCCTGTTCAACCTGCAAATGGGAATTCCTTTATGAATTTCCCAAACTGAGAGAAGCAGATCCTGCTGTCTGGGCCCACAAAGTGCACTCATCCTACCTGGATGCAGTTGTCAGATTTCAAAGGCTGTTCTTCCGACGCAATCAGGAACCTGGTTGGGGCTCACTGCAGAGAGGCCAGAGAGAGAGGAAAACTCACCTCCAGCCAAAATTGGATGGGCGGCTGCTTAGGAGGGCCTCTGAGACTCCTAGTGGCCCATGGCAGCCAAGCCACAAGCAAAGTATACCGGGTCAGAGAACCGAAGAAATCTGTGACTAAAACACCAGGGGTTCCATCTAGGTTCTGCTGCTCGCAGGACAGAAAGACAACTCACTGAAACAACAATGATTGCCAAGGAAGAAAGTTTTTATCAGGTGCTGCAGCCAAGGAGATGGAAGATCAGTGTCAAGTCCATCTCCCTGACCAGCTAAAACTAGGGGTTTATATAGTAGAGAAGAAATGTAACTATGTATGGGAAAACAGAGGAAGCAATCATGATAAATGAGGGGCCTGATGTTTTAATCTCTGGATGCAATGATCTGCTGAGTTTCAGTTATTTGATACCTTTTGAGAGGCCTGGTATCTCACTGTCTGGATCTGGTGAGTTTCAAGTTTTAAGACCCGAAGGGTCAATGTCTATGTTTATCAAAAAAAAAAAAAAGACTATCTTGGCCAGGTGCAGTGGCTCATGCCTGTAATCCTAGCACGTTGGGAGGCCAAAGTGTTTTGTTGTTGTTTGAGACAATGTCCTGCTCTGTAGCCCAAGCTGGAGTGTAGTGGTGCAATCTCCGCTCACTGTAGCCTTGAGCTTCCCAGGCTCAAGCAATTCTCCCACTTCAGCCTCCAGAGTAGCTGGAACTACAGGAGTGTACCACCACACCTGGCAAATTTTTGTATTTTTTGTAGAGATGTATTTCTCCATGTTGCCCAGGCTGGTCTCAAACCACTGGGCTCAAATGGTCTGCCTGCCTCGGCCCCCTCAAAGTGCTGGAATTACAGGCATGAGTCTCTGCCCCTGGCCTCTTTCCAGTTTTCATATTAAGGTTAATGTAACCTCTTAAATGAGTTGGATAACATTCTCTTTTATTATTGTTATTATTGTTATTTAAATAATTAAGATAAGGGTTTTCTGTTTACTTGTGGTTTGAGCAACACTCTCCTATAAAACCCTGTGGCCCTGGTTGTATTTTGTGTGTTTATGTGTGTGACTGTTTTAGGTGATTAAAGATCTTCACTGTTGTATCAGTTCATTAATGGTCTGTGTCTGAATTCTACAACCTCTTGAATTCATTGAGAAAATTTTTATTTGTCTAGAAAATTGTCTATTTCATTGTGTGTTTTCTAATGTATTTCTATAGAGGAGATCATAATAATCTCCTATGAGTTTTGGAGCCTTTATTGTGTCTATCTGGTGTCCCCTTTTTCCTTCATACCATTGTCTATTATGCCTCTTATTTTTCTCAGTCTTCCAAGTGATTACCCTATTTTTCATTCGCTTAAATGCATTGACTTTCAGTTTTGTTGACTACCTATTGTTCTTTGTTTTCCTTGCTTATAACATTCTGCTTTTATACTCACTGTTTTCTTCCTTCAATTGTCTTTGATTTTACTAATATGGTGCTTATGGCAATTTGGTAATCATCCCCCAATATCTTTTTCCCTTTCCTTCAGATATACAGAATTGTAACTGGACTCAGGACTTCTTAGCTAAACTCCACAGTTCTTTTTTTTTTTTAGACAGAGCCTCGCTCTATTGCCCAGGCTGGAGTGCAGGATGGTCTCGATCTCCTGACCTCATGATCCGCCTGCCTCAGGCTCCCAAAGTGCTAAGATTACAGGCATGAGCCACCATGCCTGGCCAACTCAACAGTTCTTAATCCCCTTTGCCTCTACCTGTCATCATATGACCAAGCTCTGCCCATTGGAATGGAGGACTCCTTCAGGGTCTTGCTTTTTTTTTTTCTTTTTCTTTTTCTTTTTTTTCTTTCTTTTTTTTTTTTTTTGAGGCAGTGTCTCCCTCTGTCATCCAGACTGGAGTGCATTGGCACCATGAATCATGACTCACTGCAACCTGTACCTCCTGGGTTCACGCGATCCTCCCACCTCAGCCTCCCAAGTAGCTGGAACCACAGGTGTTTGCTGCCATACCCAGCTAATTTTTAAATTTTTTTGTAGAGGTGGGGTCTCACTATGTTGCCTGGGTTGCCCTTGAATTCTTGGGCCTCTTTAACTCCACATTGGCCTCCCAAAGTGCTGAGTTTATAGGCAGGCTCTATCTCACCCAGCCCAGGTCTTGCATTTAGAAAACATTGTGTGTGCACTGTCTTGAACTCTTTTCCACTGTCTGATTACTGAAAGGTGATGACAACCAGATAGTGCTACTCTTGACATGCAAATGAAAGGCATATGTTGAGTTTGACATAAATGCCTGCCAACCCTGGACCTGTCACCTACCACAAGACTATATTATGGGAATAAAATAGTGTTCTATCTTATTTAAGTTTCTATATTTTGGGGACTCATTGATAAAAGTACTAAACCTGGCCAGGTACAGTGGCTCAGGCCTGTAATCCCAGCACTTTGGGAGGCTGAGGCGGGTGGATCCCCTGAGGTGAAGAGTTCGAGACCAGCCTGGCCAACATGGTGAAATTCCGTCTCTACTAAAAATACAAAAATTAGCCAGGAGTGATGGCGCACCCCTGTAATTTCAGCTGCTCAGGAGGCTGAGGTGGGAGAATTGCTTGAATCCAGGAGGCAGAGGCTGCAGTGAGCTGAGATTGTGCCACTGCACTCCAGCCTGGGCGACAGAGTGAGACCCAGTCTCAAAAAAAAAAAAAAAGTACTGAGCCTGTACCATAACTATTCTCTACCTTTTCTGAACAGTCTGATCATTAAGTATAATTTTTTTCTCTAATATATGCATTTAAAACTTTACTTTCTGTCTAAATATCACACAAGCTTTTTCTTTTCTTTTTTTTTAGACAGGGTCTCACTCTGCAGTGCAGTGGCGCAGTCATATCTCAATGCAGTCTCATCCACCATGGCTCAAGTCATCCTCTCACCTCGGCCTCCCAAACTGCTGGGATTACAGGCATAAGCTACCACACCCAGCCCACACACCTTTTCATGGATTCTGTTCTGTTGCTGTTCAGCTCTAAATAATTTGTAATTTTCTTTTCAGTTTCTTTTTTTAACCCAGTTATTTATTTATTTTTTTTGAGACGGAGTCTTGCTCTGTCACCCAGGAGTGCAGTGGTGCGATCTTGGCTCACTGCAACCTCCGCCTCCCGGGTTCAAGCAGTTCTCCTGTCTCAGCCTCCCGAGCTGCTGGGACTACAGGTGCCTGCCACCACACCCAGCTAATTTTTTGTATTTTTGGTAGAGGCAGTGTTTCACCCTGTTAGCCAGGATGGTCTCAATCTCCTAACCTCGTGATCTGCCCTCCTCAGTGTCCCAAAGTGCTGGGATTACAGGCATGAGCCACCGCACCCGGCCAACCCAGTCATTATTTAGAATGTTTTTAAATGTCCTTACTGCGGGTAGATGAAGGTTATACTTTCATTATATTATTTATATCAAATTTGGTTTCTTGAGGCCAGAGAATATGCTCTATATCAGTGCTGTTCAAACCATCTGCAGTGAAAGAGCAACTTAAAAAACAATTTCCAATCTATTGCACACTGATATTTCTGTAAGATATAATAAAAATAAGTCACTAGAAAAATACAATTTTAAAATGATATATAAAATACAAAGTTAAATTGTTACTGTAAAAGGCAGTGTATTTCTGTATTTATCTCACAGGTAACAAAGAGTTCACTGCCTGGCACCACTCTACAAACTATATTTGTAATGGCACTCGGGTTTCTATAACATATATAACATATGACATAATACATAACTACCTTACATAATGACCCTTCAGTTAACAACATTTGCCCAAGCAGCTCTTGGAAATTATATCACCTTTTGAACAAAGACTCCTTTTTTTAATGACATGATGACTTTTCGCCCCCAAAATACATTTAAATAAATATGCTAAAAGAAGTGATAATTCAACATTACAGCTTACTACAAAAATATACTCACCAATTATAGGACATAAGAATTCCTAGTCAGAGACTATCATGTGGAATGAATTTGGATTGTGCCTTGTGCTAGAATGAACCACAAATGTGTTCTGCTTATTTATTTCTTTTAGCATACAGACATCAAGCAAAAGAAATAAACATCCCAAATTGAGTACAAAACAGGAAGAAGCAGCTGGCAGAACTGTGGAAAGTTTTGTAATTCTTCAAAAGGTAAGGCAAGCCAAGGATACAGTAAAATTAAAAGTTTCAATGAAGTCCGAATTGCGCATACAAAACATCAACAGAGCTCCCACTTCATGCTAATAACATCCTATTGTTCTTAAGAACTTCTGAGTTTGAAAAATTAAAAAATAATAAAATAAAATCATTATATTGAGGGAATAGCACATGAAAATGAAGGAGGTATTAATAGTAAAGAGAGTTAGTATTACATGATTTTGTCTGGTGAGGAGTTAGGGGGTTTCACTGTAAAGAGTGACTTCGTGGGTAGACAAAAAAATGGATTATGGAAAAAGGGTTAAACTGAGCCTGCACCCTGGAGCAGAGCTTCTCAAACTTTGATGTGCACACAAATCACCCACGAATGTTGTGGAAATGTTTGTTCTGGTTCAGGGGTCCAGGCGGGGGCCGGAGGGTCTGCGTTTCCAAAGGGCTCTCAGGTGCTGCCTTTGGAGCTGCTGGGCTGCACAGCAGGAGTCTCTGTGATCCTGCAGAGCTGTTGCTTTTCCCGCTGGTTTTGTAGGAAGTCTGTGTCACCAAGTCCTATATCGCACACATCTGCCAGCAGCACTGCTAGAAAGACCATGGGGGACCAGGACAAGGCAGAAACCCATTCCCCTGGGTGGCCTGTGGAAAAGGACTGGGCTCACTGCAGGTGGTGGCTTAAGATTCCTCCCCTGTCCCTTGTATGGCTCTTGGATGGAAAGTTGGGGTGGAACAGGAGTCAACTGCTCTTATAATTAATACTTTCACCAAGTCCAAGCCCTGAGGAATTCCCACATTTGGAGGTGGAGGAGAGAGAAAATTACGAGAGAGATGACAGATATGAAGAACAGAGAATGCGGCACCAACACACAGATAGTTACCGTTCCTGGCCAAGAGATGCAATCATGAAAGAGCTTTAGAAAAAAATGTCCTAAGCTTAAGAAAGATCAGTATCTGCAGACTGAAGGAATTCACCACATTTCAGTAGAATCAGCTATCTCCACGTACACACATTTGGAAACCTTTTTTTTTAATTTTTTTATTTTTGAGCAGAGTCTCACTCTTGCTGCCCAGGCTGGAGTGCATTGGCGCCATCTCGGCTCCCTGCAACCTCCGCGTGCCGGGTTCAAGTGATTCTCCTGCCTCAGCCTCCTGAGTAGCTGGGAGTACAGGCGCTTGCCACCATGGCCAGCTAATTTTTGTAGTTTTAGTAAGAGATGGGGCTTCACCATGTTGGCCAGGCTGGGTTCGTACTCCTGGCCTGAAGTGACCCTCCCACCTTGGCCTGTCAAAGTGCTGGGATTATAGGCGTGAGCCACTGCTTCAGGCCCAACAATTTTTAACTACAAGGAAAAAAACTCCTGCAATCATCGTGGCAGGAGGAAACAGATCATGTTTTATTGAGGACTTGTGTCCAACATGTACTTGGTGCTTTACACGAATTCTCTCATATAACCCACCCAGCATCCCAATAAAGTGGCGGTGTCGGCCTGGAAGTTGGCTGGACGCAGGAACTCAACCGACGTTGTCGGGGTCCCTCTGCTGTCCAGCTGCTCGGCTCCGGTTGGTTCTGTGTGGTAGCCTGAGCCTCTCCTACTGCAGACAGGCTTCTACGCTCGGCCCCAGTAGCTCCAGGTTCACGTAATCCTAGCTCGGGAACCTTCTGGGAACCCCAGAAGGAAGAAAGAGTCTCCCTCCCGGTTTGCCCAGAGAAGGCCTCCTGTTGTCTTCAGGCTGTGTGCTCAACACTTAAATCCAGCACAGTGGCCGAGAGAATGCAGTGAGCTACTGGTCAGGGGATGAGGCTACTACGATTGGAAGTCCCACCTGAATCAAAAGGTTGGAGTGAAAAAAACCCAAACAAGCAAAAGGGAGGAAGGATGGTTTGGCCCATAAATGCAAAGGGTCCATGACAGGGAGGGTCTATGAGTTGCCCCAACATTACAGGAGAGATCAAGTAACTTGTCCAAGGTCGCACATCCGGTAAATGGGAGAGCCAACAAACCAAGGCAGTCCAGCCTCAGAGCTCTTAACCACCCTGCTCTAAGGAAACAAAGCCTGTTTGGTTTCAGAATTCTCTGCAACATTCGCTTTCAGAGGAAAATGGAGCAACAGCTAGAGTTTCTGGAGAAAAAGATTGTAACTGAAGATTCATATATTCTGCCAAATTGTCTTCCACAATTTCAGGATAGCTAAAAAGCATTAAACACACA
>CAUYLG010010012.1:0-21033 GCA_963573385.1 Cacajao melanocephalus
CATTCACAATTGCTAAGAGAATAAAATACCTAGGAGTACAACTAACAAGGGATGTGAAGGACCTCTTCAAGGAGAACTACAAACCACTGCTCAGCAAAATAAGAGAGGACACAAACAGATGGAAAAACATTCCACGCTCATGCTTAGGAAGAATCAATATCGTGAAAATGGCCATACTGCCCAAAGTAATTTATAAATTCAATGATATCCCATCAAGCTACCATTGACTTTCTTTACAGAATTAGGGGAAAAAAAAAAAAAAAAAACAAAACCTTAAACTTCATATGGAACCAAAAGAGAGCCCGCATAGCCAACACAATCCTACGCAAAACAACAACAACAACAACGCTGGAGACATCACGCTACCTGACTTCAAACTATACTACAGGGCTACGGTAATCAAAACAGCATGGTACTGGTACCAAAACAGAGATAGAGGCCTCAAAAATAGCGCCACACATCTACAAGTATCTGATCTTTGAAAAACCTGACAAAACAAGCAATGGGGAAAAGATTCCCTATTTAATAAATTGTGTTCGGAAAACTGGCTATCCATGTGCAGAAAGCTGAAACTGGACCCCTTCCTTACACCTTACACACAAATTAACTCCAGATAGATTAAAAAATAAATTTTAAAAAAGTTTAAAAAGTATCTATATTTAAAATAAAATCTTAGACAATTATTTCAAAATAATTTAATTTGCACTTGCATTTCAGGGAATGCTTCAGCTTCCAAATATAAAAAATTGACCCTTACCTATGTAAAGGTTAAAACAAATATCTTGAAAAGAAAGTTGACTGATCTATACCTTCTCCAGTGCTTCAATATTTGCATCATGGGAAAGCAGTTTTTCTGCCAGTAACATACTCTCATTATACCCAGCATAATGGAGAGCTATGTTGCCGTAGATGACCTTAAGATGTGGGTTGGTGCCATGCTTCAGCAGAATGATGGCACAAGTCTCTCTTCCTGGCAATGTACAGCCTGTCCATATTAGATCAAGAAATAGACTGTAAGTTCCAAAAATTCAAAAATACACATTCCACAGGTTTTACCAACTAGTTAATATTTAAATGAGATAAATTTATTTTAATCCTATATATTTAAATCAAACCCATGTCATGCTGAAAGAGCTGGCTACTATATGCCTGTATCAAAGGTGTGCTGTTTTGTCTGTCGAAATGTCAATGTGGCATTTTCTGTTCACCAGGAGAGTGACCACTTCTACACAGCAGCTGGCACAGGCCAAACGTACAGCAGTTCTACGAGAGTAAGGGGACTTTTTAGGAAATTGTAGTGCAATATCTCAAAACATACAGTCATTCACATAATTGTAAACATTGAATAGCATGTTTTTCCTCTTCTTTCAAAACAAATACTTCATTTTTCTTGAAGAAGGTATAATACTTATTAGCTCTTATTGCTCACTGCCTTAATGAAAACAGCCTATTTGAATAGAGAGAGCTCAATCTTTGGATTCAGTTCAACTAAGGCTTGAGTCCTACTTTAAACTCTGTTGTTACCAGCTATTGCTTTGCCTTTCTGTGCCTCAACTTCCTCATTAATAAAGACAATACTAATAGCTATCTCATAGGACATCACGATGCTTAAATGAGAAACTATGTAAAATATTTAGAATAGTTCCTATAGCAACAACTCAAAATTGTTTTAGTAGATTGTTTTTTGAGACAAGGTCTCACTTTTTTGCCCAGGCTAGAGTGCAATGGTGTAATCATACCTCACTATAGCCTGGAACTCCTGGGCTCAAGCAATCCTCTATCCCCAGCCTCCTGAGGAGCTGGGACTACAAATGTGCACCAGCATGCCCAGCTACTAATCTAAAGTTTTATGTAGAGGAAGAATCTCACTTTGTTACTCAGGCTGGTCTCAAACTCCCAACATCAAGTGATCCTCCCACCTCAGCCTCCCAAAGTTCTGGGATTACAGGTGTGAGCCACTGCACCCATCCAGATACTATAATTACTACTATTACTACCACTTAACAAAGCATTTTAATTAAAATAATATAATTATACCTACTTCATAAGACAACTTAAAGAGTAAGTCACATGTTATCACCTATGATACTGGAATGCCACTTATAATTCATGATGTATTACAACTATAATTTGTGGCATTTTAAAAATTATTTTATTGATATATAAAATCATAGGGCATCACACAATCCATGAGACCTTACACTAAGTAGAATATGGTATACTCAGCAGGTCTAGGGCAGGTCTAGGCATATAACTGGCACTTAAATACATTTTAGTTCTTAAAGGTACTATGGAGTAAGAGCACTGAAATAACAATAACACATTTTTTAAACAAATTAATTATTTGATTTTCAAACAACTTGAAGCCAAAGGAAACTCATGATTCAAATGAATAGGGAAGGCTAATTTTATTCAATACTTATATTCACAGAATACATGCATATCAGACTTTCCAATGATTAATATTAGTATTTAAGACTGATAAACTTTTGAAAGGGCAGTTAAAGTCATATGATATATAATAATGAATTCATTATATTATATATAATGAAATATATATATAATATTCATCTGAATATGTATATAATGTAGTAAATACTTTTCAAGTATGCTTTCTTTTTTTTCTGATACACAGTTAAAAGTTATCTCCTACAATTTTCTTTTTTTTTTTTTTTTGAGAGGTAAGAGTCTTGCTCGGTCACCAGGCTGGAGTGCAGTGGCGCAATCTTGGCTCACTGCAACCTCCACCTCAGCCTCCCAAGTAGCTGGGACTACAGGCACGTGCCACCACGCCCAGCTAATTTTCGTATTTTTTTTTTATTAGAGACAGGGTTTCACCATGTTAGCCAGGAAGGTCTCAATCTCTTGACCTCGTGATCTGCCCGCCTAGGCCTCCCAAAGTGCTGGATTACAGGCGGGAGCCACCGCGCACAGCCTCTTCTACTATTTTCTAACTTCAGAAATGCTTTTGTTTGAAAGGTGGGGGTTTCAATGAGATTAAGTCCTAATAGCCCCATTTTAAATCTCTCAGCTTGTGCAGGCAAGGCAGGTAAACACAAAGTTTTTAAGGATGGAAGGGTCCTGAGAGACAGAATATGTCTGCTACATACAGGTACTCAGAGGTTATGTTTGATGAATAAATGGAAACAAAGAATGCATAAATACAGACAGGGAGTTCAATATTTTTAAATACACTCCAAAAAAGCAGTATTTTTGCAACAGTAATTATTTATATTTGTTATTTTTATTTTTAAATAAAAGTAAAATGAAATGATTAATCTATCAATGTTTGCATACATAGAATAAATCTATATATGAGAAAAACATGTATATAATATATACATAAAATCTGGAAACATAAAAACATTTCCTTTTTATTTCTGAAAAGGCTAAAAGTTCAAAGATGATAACACACACAATAATAATGATGATAAAAACAGAAAGTGAGAAATTATTTTTCTCTGTGCAAGAGTCATAATCCTCTCTTCCCAAGAATTATTCCATTAATAATAAACTTTTACTAGAAGTGTTGTGCATGCTCACTGCAGCAATTACAGATGAAAAGGGGAAAAAACTTAAAATACAGATGCCCACAAATTACAAATTTTATATTTTGTACACATTTTTTGCTAACACAAGACCATAGTATGTTTGTGTGTATGTGCAATCAAACTGATTCTTTTTTCCTTGCTGGCTGTAACGAAATACATCTTCCCACATCAACATATTTCTGTATCTGTTGTCACATTCAATGGTCATATATTATTCCATCCCATGCATGCAACAGAAATTTATTTATAGAATCCAATCTAAGGGTTCTTTTTAAAAATAAGTGCTGCCAAAAACAAAGTGCATATATCTCTGCTTCATAAGGGTGTTTTAGTATAATGGAATTGATGGGTAAAGACTATACACATTTTATAAATGTAGTACTTACCACCAGATCGTCTGTTTGAAAAGTAATCAGCGACTTAAACTTTAAGCAGCAGTACAAAACATCCTCCACATCTTGTGGACAGAAAACAGTTTCATTCCTCTTTTAATTTAAATTGTTATACCAGAAACGCAAAGGATCTTTTCCTATGTACATAAGTAACTTGTAGATCTGCAAAAAAGTACTTTGGCCATTTTTAGAGTTTTTGATTATTTGATTTGAAAGAATTCCCTGTAAAATGAAGATGCAATTTTCATGTAATGTGTCTATATGTAACTTTTCATCTAATTTGTATATATAATATATATAACATTGTATCTGCAATATATATTATACATAGTACTATATACATAAGATATATAATATAATGAATTACCTGTAAAATGAAAACACACTCCTCATCTGAATATATAATGTAGTAAATGCTTTTCAAGTATGTTTTCTTTAATTTCTTATTTTTTCTGATATACAGGCAGTTTTAATTTTTAGTTTGCTAAATCAACCTTCAGAATGCCTGCCTGTGAGGTCATCCTTATGAAGGCCTTTGTGAACATAAAATCTATCTGTAAAATAAGCATCTGTGTTTTCTTCCGGCACTTTTCTCACTTGCACATGTAAAAATTTCAATCTGTATTCCATCAGGAAGTGATGTTTGTGACATAAAATTTCATTAGTTTTCTAAAAAGAGCAGGCATTTTTTCATTAATAATTCATCCTTTCCTTTCCATAACTGTTAACATTATCAATCTTTACATGTATCTTATATAATTTCAGTGTTTCTGGATTTCTTATTCTGTTCCATGCATTTATGTGTCTTTTCAGCTCTTAGTGAAAAATTAATTGTAGAAATTGATAGCACATTTTAATATCTAGAGAAGCAAGTGTTTTTTCACTCCATTTAAAAATTTTTTAAATGTCATCACAATAGTAAAAGACAGCAGGTGTCCTGCGGAAAGGTTAAAACGTTGATATTTTCACTAGGTCTATGTAAAACTGATAAACACAGAAAGAGTTCACATTTTGAGAAAAAAATGTGTCTTCCTACTCAGGAACACAGAACCCACCTCCCACTTCCAAGTTTCCCTCTGAGAACCTTCAGTAAAGAACCGATCTACACAGGTGGGTACGGATGTAAAACGGGCAGTTTTACCTGAGAAAGTTTCGCCTACTGAAAATGACTCCAGGTATTTTTGATAGGGGAATGAGTTCTCTCAGTAGGGAGAGAACTGTAATGTATAAAACACCATGTTTTAAACATGTGCGTTAAAAATAACACTATATGCTTAACTTAGCGAGTTAAATCACTCACATTCTCCACCAAGTGCTCCAGCCGGGGAATTAGGAGGGTGGAAAGCAGCTGAGGCTCCTTTGGCTCCGCGGCTCGGAGTGTGCCCCGCGCCATTAGGGCCGGTACCAGAGACTGCGGGGAAGCCGGGCCTAGGGACCCCTCCCACCCCGGGCTGAGCCCCGCCACCCTCACGCAGCTCCACCTCTGCGGCGCATCCCCTACAGCCACCCGGTGGATCTTCCGCGGTTCCTCGTCCCGGATTCGGTGCCTGGAAGCAGTGTAGACGGGGTCTATGGAGCCCAGGACCGCCTGGCCCCTGTGGCTCCCGAGTGACTTCTCAAATCCCCAACCACCCGCTCCAGAGCCGCGCGGGTCCCAGTCACCTTTTCAGGGGCTCCTCGCATCCCCACCCCCCGCGCCAGCCCCAAATCCCCCAAATCCCGATCCAAGACCCAATCCGCGATCTCAAATCTGCCTCCTAGCCCAGAATCCGCGAGGCAGCCGGGTCCACCCCAGCCTTCAGCAGCGACGCTCGCAGCCGCCGACCTCTCAGACCCAGTAAGCCCCGCTGAGCCTTTGGGCGGCGCCTGCCCGCTGTGGCCGCCTGGCCTCGAAGCAGCTCCCAGGCGCGCGCAGGCAGGTGGGGCCGCGCCTCCGGACAGGCGCCGCTGGGCTCCGGGTTCTCCTGGGCACGCCTGGCTGCCCTAGGATGGCAGGCGCGCAGCACGCCTGGCCTGAGCGGGAGGGACTGTCTGACCCTGCGGCCGCCCCACTCCTCCTCGAAGGGAGATCGGGTCTGGCAAGCGCACTCGCGACCACAGAGCGGCTTCACGGATGGCTTGGTTCAGCGCTGAGGTTCTGGCCCGGGGTCTGCCTGGCAGGTGTCAGGGAGCGGGAGAGGCATGGAAATCCGGGGTTGCTCCTTCCCCTACCCGTCCCCACTGCTGCCCATGCCGATGCGCAGTGTGCCGCTGCAGCTCTAGCACTGGCGGGGATGGCGGAGCGTCCCTTGGGTGGTGTCAGGGTTGCCGGGTGCACAGCCCACCTGGCCTGAAGGTCCGCTACTCTTGGACACCTCTCCGGATCGTGGGCCCCTGCGCTGGGCACGGTGCAACCACACCGATGAGACTGAGCGACGGCTGGCGGGACGACCGCCTGACTTCGCCGCCTGGGCGCCTCGCCTCAGGATCCCTACTGCTGGGGGCGTGGGCCTGATATGGGGTGTCCAGACACTTGCTGCCCACGCGCCACGTCTCGGCTGCAGGGGTGACTTGGGCGCCGGCGGGGGCTGGGGGTCCGGGTACGCGATGTCCTCAGGGTCAAGTGCATGCCCGCCCACCTGAGGGTCTGCTCTGCCTTGGCCTCCTCCAAGAGCGCAGAGGCCACCGGGCGGCAATTTAGGAATGCCTAAATTATGTCTGTCTTTGAGAAATAAGTTGTGATATTGTTTGTTTTTGTTTTGTTTTCTTTTGTTTGATAGCTACAGCAGAAAACAAAGCTGATGCAGAGGTGAAGCTCCACAGCCAGTCCCTCTATTGAGTACCTCTAGACATAAATGTTCAATCTGACTGCCTTGGTTGTCACTTACACCTCAGCACTTACATATACGTACAGACCAATTCAATCACAACTCTTGGATTTTGAATTACTTAATACCCAACTATTTCATAATAATTTAATACCCAAACTATTTTTAATAGTTTACCATCTCTGCAATCCTGAATTAATTTTTTCTTTGTTTATAAAACAATTGCATTAGTAAGATCAAAATCACAAAACATTTTCACATTTCATTGGGTCAAAAAAGCATTAAAACATATTGTATATAATAGATGACAAAATATATTTGTTTCATCATAAAAATTATGGCTTTGCAAAATTTTTGTATGTTTAGCTACATTCCTATGATTCTTTAACTTTGGTCCCCCAAATCTCATGTGCTCACCTTTCAAAACCAATCGGGACTTCCCAACAGTCCCCCCACAACAAAGTCTTAACTCATTTCTACATTAACCCAAAAGTCCATAGTCTCATCTGTGAAAAGGCAAGTCCCTTCCACCTATGAGGCTGTAAAATCAAAAGAAAGCTAGTTACTTCCTAGATACAACGGGGTTACAAGCATTGGGAAAATACAGCTGTTCCAAATGTGAGAAACTGGCCAAACTAAAGGGGTTAAAGGTCTGAACCAAGTCTGAAATCAAATAGGGCAGTCAAATTTTAAAGCTTCAAAATAATCTCCTTTGATGCCAGGTCTCATTTCCCTAACCCAAAGCCTAACTCTAACCCTAACACCTAACCCCTAATTTTAACTTTAACCATGAACGCTAACCCTCAAAATAATGCCTCCTAAACCCAAACCCTAACACTGACCCTCTAACCCTAACCCATAAACCCTACCTTTAAACATAGTCCTAGCACTGGCCCTAGCCCTAACTCTAACCCTAATGCTAACCCTAGCCCTAATTCTAACCCAAACCCCTAACCCTAACCCTCTAACCCTCACCCTAACCCTAACCCTAACCCTAAACCCTAACCCCAAACCTAATACCTAACCCTAAACAAACCCTAACCCTACCCCCTAACCCTAATCCTAATCCTAACTTTAACCCCAACCCTAACCCCCAACCCTATTTCTAACCATACCCTAACCCTAAAACCCTAACCTTTACCATAACCATTACCCTAAACCCTAACCCTAAATCCTACCCTAAACTGCAAACCTTAGAGCTAACCTTTAATCCTAATCCCTAACCCTAACCTTACTCTGACTACCCTTAATTCTAAATCTAACCTAAGCATAACCCTCAATCATAAACCGTAACGTTACTTTTACCCACTCTAATCCTTACCTTAGGCTAAACCTACTCCAACCCGTATGTAACCCTAATCCAAAACCTCACTAAAACTTTCACCCTAACCCTTCGCTGTAATTCCCACCTGTCAACCTAACCCTTAATCAGCCTAATCTCTCCCTCTAATCTCTACTATGGAGCGCTCAACCACCAACCTGAACCTCCTATCTGGGAGCCCTTATACCATCATCTTTAACTGGTAAACTCTTAGCCTGTAAAGCCCTATGCCCTGATTTTGTAATAGCCTTACACACTAACTCAGTAAATACTAATTGCAATCTATACCCAATCCCATCCTGATCCATCCTACACAGTGTCATGCCATTTCAAGGACTGATATCTACAGATCTATAATCTCGGAAATGCAGACTTAGTAATCCTCAACAAAACAATAGTAAACTTAAACCAACGGCATTTGGAAAGGATCAAACACCACGAACGCTATTTCTTTATCTCAGATAATCAGCGCTGGTTCCACACACTAATGCCATCCATGTAGCACACTGTATTATTAGGATGAATGGAAAACACCCCATAATTCTCTCAACTGATGCAGAAAGGGCTTCCAACAAAGTTCAACACCATGTCACGATAAAAAACACTCACAAACCTAGAAATAGAAGGACATTTCTTAAACATGATAAAAAGCAATTCTGTAAAACCAACAGTAAACATACTCAGTTGTCATCACTGAAAGGTTTATTCCTAATAGAATAACAAGGCACAGATACCTACTTTCACTCTTGTATTCAATAGTATATAGGAAGTTACAGCTAGGGCATTTACACAAGAAAATGAAAAAACAACTATTCAAAGATCAATCATCACCTGATCTCATACATAGAAATTCCTAAGGAATCCTTAAAAACTTATTAGAGACAGCGAACAAATTTGGAAAACATACAAGCACCATACCCACACAAACATCCATTTTATTTATTTTATTTTTATTATTATTATTATTGAGATGGAGTTTCACTCTTGTCACCCATGCCTGAAACCTCCACCTCTCAGTGTCAAGCAATTCACCCACTTCAGCCTCCTGAGTAGCTGGAATTACAGGCATGTGCTACCATGCCCAGACAATTTTTGTATTTTTAGTAGAGATGGGGTTTTGTCATGTTGGCCAAGCTGGTCTCTGACTCCTGACCTCGGGTGGTCTATCCACCTCGGCCTCCCAAAGTGCTGAGATTATAGGCATGAGCCACCGCGCCTGGCAGAAAAATACATTTTATATGTATACACTATCAATGAATAATCTGAAAAGGAAATTATAAAAATTCCACTGTAAATAATACCAATAGCAACAATATACTTAGGAATAAATGTAATCAGAGGGCAAGAGTTAGATGAGAAAAATTCATTTAAGACTTCTGGCCTCCAGAACTGTAAGATAAGACATTTATGCTGTGCCCAAGGCAGGAGGAACACTTGAGGCCAGGAGTTCAAGACAAGGCTGGGCAACATAGCAAGACCCAAGTCTACAAAAAATTTAAAAATTAGGCATGGTGGTGCATGCCTGTACTCCCAGCTACTTGGGAGGCTGAGGCTGGAGGATCGCTTGAGCCCAAGAGTTTGAGGCTGCAGTGAGCCAAGATCTTACCCTTGCACTCCAGCCTGGGCCACAGAGCAAGAGCTTGTCTTAAATACAATTTCTGTTGCTTGAAGCCACCAAGTTTGTGGTACAATTTGTTACAGCAGCCTTAGAAGACTAATACAGTAATAAAGTAATAGACATTCTTTTCTTGATTTATGATTTAAAACTTTTAATAGAATAAATTTTCATGTTAAAAATTAAAAAAAAACATTGCTTAAGGAAATTAAATTATGAAAATCCCAAAGCCCTTGGGACAGAAATGGGAAAGCTAATCTCAATGTTCATATGGAATTTCAAGGCACCCTGAATAGCCAAACCAATCCTGAAAAATAACTCCAATTTGGAAGTTTGCACATCCCAATTTCAAATCTTATTACAAAGCAACAGTAATCAAAACAGCATGATACTGTAACAAAAATAAACAGAAAGATCAACTGAATTGAATTCGGAGTCCAGACATAAAACAATACGTCTGTGCTCAAATGATTTTACACACAGTCCATAACCATTAAATTGAGGAAAGAATGCTGTCCTCAACAAGGGATGTCAGGCACCTTGCTATCCACATAAAGGGACATGAAATTGTATTCTTACCTCATACCACATTTAAAAATTAACTTAAAATGGATCAAAGATGTAAATATGGGAAAACTAAAAACTCTAGAAGAAAATATACAGTTAAGCCTTCATGACACTGGATGGAACAATGGTCTCTCAGATCTGACACCAAAAGCACAAACCACATAAGGAAAAGTAGATAAATTTTCCCAAAATTCAAAACTTTTATGCCTCAGAAGACATGATGAAAAAAGTTGACAGACAAAATTGTTAGAAAAGGAAAAACAACGATCTTCCCCTAGCACACTCTCAACACTGAACACGGAACACTTCTGTTACCAGATGCATGGGCTTTTTTTCCCCTACACGGACCAAATCCTGGGTACCAGCTGGGTGTCCTACAGTGCTATCCAATTCTGACACTACCGGGAGAAAGCATCAGACCCCACAGGCTAAGGGCTCAGTCCCAGGAACACAGGTCATGCAGCTTGTTGCTTGCAACACACGAGATGATGGTAAACACGAGGATGGTAAAAAGAAAGTGACTTCATGCCACAGCTTAGCTGAAGGGAATATACATGCTCCTAACTTAAGAGAACTGTGTCCAGTTTCAGGGCAGAAAGCAGGAGCTTTGAAAGGGGGACTTGCCAGAATGGCATGCCAAGGGTAGGGTGAGGAGGTACAGGGTCTATGGGACTTGCTCTGATGTTTTATCCATTAGGTGGTCTTGCTAGTACCACCATGGGTGGAGTTAGGTTTTAAATTGATTGTTGTCTCCTGGCAATCTCCTGGTGGGGGAGAGTTTGGAGGTGCCTCGTCTGTTTCAAGGTTTGGTCCCTGGAACTTCTAACACACAGTTAGAAAAGCTTGCAGTATCGGAAGTGTCTAGCAGAGAGACAGTAAAGTTTATAACTGCATTCCTAAAGAGCTAAGTAGGAAGTGTGGGAAAAGAAAAAAGGTAAAAGTAATACATTTCTTCTTTAAGAAAATAAGGGTACTCAGTTATAAGACTGTCACCACTTCAGATGCCAATCACAAACAGTAGGTTCCCAGATTACCTTCTGTCTGACTTGGCTACAGATTGGAGGCTCCCACATCCCCCTTATTTGGTTCAGCAATTTGCTACAGCACATTACAGAACCCATGAAAACAGTGTACTTACTATTGCTGACTTACATCAAGGATATTTTAAGGCTACAAATGAACAGGCAGATGAGATGCACAGGGTAAGGTGTATGCAAGGGATGCAAGCCTCCCATGTCCTCTCCAGATATGACCCTCCCAGACCCTTCCCATGTTCAGTAACACAGACACTCTCCCAACCCCATCCTTCATTAGACAGGCAGACTGGTTACGTTAGTGGCCCTAGGTGATCAACTCAACCATCAGCACCTCTACCCTTCACAGAGATGGGAAGGGAGATGAAATTTCAAATCCTATAATGACAAGATTGGTTCCCTTGGCAACCAGCCCCACTGAGGCTGTCCAGGTGCCCCCAGCCATCAGTCATCTCATTAGCATACAAGGCACATCACTTCATATGTTCCAAAGGCTTAGAGCCGGTACCTCAGGACATGGGGGCAGAGACCCACACATTAACCCTTATTATGTTCCAGGAACCCACAGAATGGAAGAAAAAATCTGCACGTTAGATACTTCATAAATGTCTATTATCCAGAATGTTTAAATAACTTTTACAACTCAACAACAAAGACAATCCAATCTAAAAATTGGCAAAGGACTTTAATACACACTTCACCAGCAAGCACCTGAAAGATGCTTAACATCATTAGTCATAATTGAAACCATAAAGAGATATCCCTTAACTCATACTAGAATAGTTATACTAAACAACAAATAAGGTTGACAAAGATGTGCTGAAACTTGAATCTTTTTTTTTTGTTTTTTTATTTTTTGAGATGGAGTCTCACTCTGTCACCCAGACTGGAGTGCAGTGACACAATCTCGGCTCACTACAACCTCCACCTCCTGGGTTCAAGCAATTCTCCTGCCTCGGCCTCCTGCATAGCTGGGACTACAGGCACACACCACCACACCCAGCTAATTTTTGTATTTTTAGTAGAGACAGGGTTTCACCATGTTGGCCAGGATGGTCTCAATCTCCTGACCTTCTGATCCACTTGCCTCAGCCTCTCAAAGTGCTGGGATTACAGGTGTGAGCCACTGCACCTGGCCTGAAACTTGAACTTTTTTTTTTTTTTTTTTTTGAGACTGAGTCTCACTCTGTCACCCAGGCTGGAGTGCAGTGGCCCAATCTCAGCTCACTGCAACCTCCACCACCCAGGTTCAAGCAATTCTCCTGCTTCAACCTCCTGAGTAGCTGGGATTACAGGTGCCCACCACCACACCCAGCTAATTTTTTTGTATTTTTAGTAGAGATGGGGTTTCACCAAGTCGGCCAGGATGGTCTCAATCTCTTGACCTTGTGATCCTCCCGTCTCGGCCTCCCAAAGTTCTGGGATTACACGTGTGAGCCACCGCGCCTGGCCTGAAACTTGAACGCCTAAACATTGCTTGTGACAATATGAAATGTTGCAGCCTAATGTGTAAAATAATTTGATGTTTCTTCAAACAGTTACAAATAGATTTATCATACGACTCAATGATTTCATTCCTAAGTATATACCCAAAGGCCTAAAAACAGATGTTCAAACAAACACTTGCATGCCCTTTAAATGTGTCAAGGTCATAAATATGAAGGAAAAGTCTTGGGAACAGTTCCAGGAAAAGACAACTGAATCAGAATGGGAAAAAAAAACACATTATACTCCCATGTGAGGCAGGAGGTAAAAGTGAAATGGGTTTGTGGATTGGATTATTAAGTGAAAACCATGCTGATTTCCTGATCTAGGGGTTATGTGGTGGTTGCTCGCGAGAGTGTCCATCCTTTGGGTAAAATGTACTGGTATATTTTGTGGGGCACTGCAAATCTGCTACAGCAATAACTGCTGGGGAATCTAAGAAACAGGCTGTACTTGGTACTAGTACTGGAAATTTCCTACAAGTATGACATTATGGGAAAATAAATTACTCTTTTTTGATACGGAGTGTTGCTGTCACCCAGTCTAGAACGCAGTGGTGCGATCTCAGCTCACTGCAACCTCTGTCTCCTGGGTTCAAGCAATTCTCCTGCCTCAGCCTCCCGAGTAGCTGGGACTACAGGTGTGTGCCACCATGCAAAGCTAATTACTGTATTTTTGGTAAAGATGAGGTTTCACCATGATGGCCAGGCTGGTCTTCAACTCCCGACCATGCGTGATCTGCCCGCCTCAGCCTCCCAAAGTGTTGGATTCCAGGCGTGAGCCACTGTGCCAGGCCAGTAAATTACTTTTTAAAACAACCACATCAATACCACGCCAGCAACAGAGACATCATCAAAATCCATTATAGAGGCAACAGTTCAGCCAAAGCTGTGAAACCCTTATAAAAGTCTCAGTGTCATCAGAGTCCACTTAGTGGATACTGTTATATTTATTAGTATTAGAGGCTACTGTGTGGATATGTTAGCGTTAGCACACAGTATGGGTATTATTTTGGTGTTGGAGAATGATGTGGATATTAGCATTAGTGTTAGGATACACTGCGGATATTACTACATTAGAATTAGAAGCAATGGTGTGGATTTTACATTAGCGTTAGGGTATGCTGTGGCTATTACTACATTAGTCTTAGAAGTGAGGGTGTGGATATTAGTGTTAGGGTATGGTGTGGATATTATATCGGTTTTAGGGCACGGTGTGGATATCATATTAATGTTAGGGCACAGTGTGATTATTATATTAGAGGCCACTGTGAGAATATGTATTAGTAGCCACTGCGTCTTGGATAATGATATCAGGGGATAGTCAAAACAGTAGGATGTGGGGGTTTCATTTTCTAGGTGAAGTTCTTCCTCTGCTGAGTACTCTAAAGACTCTCTCCTCTGCACTCAGGGCTGTGGACAGGAAGCTTTTTATTCACCAATGAGCAGCACCAAGTTGATGTGACTCTCGTGCTGCCCTGAGGAAGTCTAAACTCTCCTTGCTGCTTCTGGGGTCTCAGAGGGAAGTTGGTCACAGGGGTGTTCACATGCCCTCTGGTGGCGTCAGGGCCCAGCACAGACGCTCTTGCTCAAAGTTACTTAGCAGATATGCGCCCTGTCCTGGCTGTCCTGAAATACCTATAAAATTCAATATTCAGTGTATTCAATGTCATAATTTTGGAAATTCAAACCAAAATGAAGCCCACTATGTCCATATCCTTTTCAAAAATAGTGATGAAAAAATCATTTGGAAGCCGTAAGCAATGAAATTAATATGTTCACAAAGTAACACACAAAAACTCACTCAAAACAGTCCAGAGACGGCCGGACATGGTGGCTCACGCCTGTAATCCCAGCACTTTGGGAGGCCAAGGCGGACGGATCACGAAGTCAGGAGTTTGAGACCAGCCTGCCCAACAAAGTGAAATCTCATCTCTACTAAAAATATAAAAAATTAGCTGGGTGTGGTGGTGGGTGCCCATAATCCCAGTTACTTGGGAGGTTAAGGCAGGAGAATCACTTGAACCCGGGAGGCGGAGGTTGCAGTGACCAGTGCACTCCAGCCCAGGTGACAGTGCGAAACTGTCTCTAAATAAATAAACAAAACAGTCCAGAGGCTATAATTTGAAATGCAAACCTATAAAAAGTCTAGAAGAAAATCTATGTGACATCAGGTTTGGTGTTGAGTTTTAACACACAATACCAATTCATAAAAATATTGGTAACACAGACTTTACAAAACTAAATTTTCTACTGTGAAAAACCCTATTCAGAAAACAAAAAGACAAGACAGTGAGAAAATATTTACAAAATACATATGTGACTTTTAAAACTGTATTGAAAATACACGAAGAACTCTTCAAAGGAACACTAAGAAATCTGATAATCCAATTAAAACTGGGTAAATATCTGAACAGACACCCAGCCAAAGAATGTACACAGATGGCAAATAATCAAAAGGATGCTCAAGATCATATCTCACTAGGAGACTGCAAATTTTAACAGCATTGAAATATCACTGCACACCTAGTGCAGTGCTCAACACCACCAGCTGCAGGTTGAAGAACAACAGGAACTGTCATTCACTGCTGGTAGAATGCGTTAATGGTACAGCCACTTCGGGAGATAGTTTGGAAGTTTTTCTCAAAGATAAACAAGTCTTACCTTACAATCCCACAAATGCACCCCTAAATTGTATATGTTCAGACAGTTGCTTTGAAAAATTATGTTCAAACAAAATCTGGCATGTAATTACATACAAGCAGCTCTACTCATAATAACCAAAACTTAAAGTAATGAGAACGTGCTTCAATAGATGAATGCATAATCAACTTGTACAACCATGTAATGGAACACCATTCAGCAACAGAAAGGAATGAACTGTCCACCCATGAAAAGAAATGAATAAATCTTGTATGTGTGCTGCTAAGTGAAGGGTAGCAGTATGAAGAGGCTACACATTATATGACTCCATATGACATTCCAGAAAAGCCACAACTACAGAGATGATAATCAGATCAGTAACTGTCCGGGGTGGGGATCTGAAGTATTCTGTATGATACTTTAGTGGTAGATACCTGATACTATGCATTTGATAAAACCCATAGAATTTTAAAGCCCAAAGAACAAATCATAATCTATACAAATTAAATTATTTAGGATGTGTAAGTATCTAAGGACAAAATACAGAATGCGACCAGGAATCTAACTGCATTACCAATATATGTTTCAAGTGGTGGGACAAAGGTGCTGAGCTGAGTCATTTTGGAAATGAGTAGCATCCACAGACTAAAAGCAAATTTGAACAGCCAGATGAAGAGATGCACAGGGTGAGGTATGTGGAAGGGGTGCAGTGGACTCCATTTTATAAAGTTATTTCCCATAGGGGTAATAGTTAATTTTGAAACGACTGTATCTGTAAAAAATAATAATAACCCCAATTTTCCTCTATACTCTCAACACTTCATTTCTGACAACAAACTGTGGGGTGAAGGGAGGTTGTTGCCCACACCAATCAATTTTCCAACTCTCTAGACAATAACTGGGTGTCCTATAATTCAATTATCACTAATTACCTGGAGTTAGCACACACCCTACAGGTTAAGGCTTAGGAACACCAGACTGTCCCCAACCTTAGATGCCAATCACAAGTAGTGAATCCCCAGTTTACCCAAACTTCTATATGACTTGGCTAGAAACTAGGGTTCCCCAGGTTTGATAACCTGCTACGATGGTTCATGGAACTCAGGGAAGCACTTACTTATGTTTACTAGTTATGATGATCTCAATGTTTGCATACCCCCCAAATTCCTAAGTTGAAACATAACCCCCAAAAGGCTAGTATTAAGAGGTAACTGAGAGGTGATTGGATCATGAGGGTGCTGCCCTCATGAATGAAACCAGTGCCCTCATAAGAGAGTCTAGGAGCCTGTTTCCCTATTGTGCCGTGTCAGGACATGGCTAGAAGGCACTATCTATGAGAGATGAGCCCTCACTAGACATCAAATCTGTCAGCCTTGATCTGGGACTTTCCAGATTCCAAATTTTAGACGTTTTTATGGAAGCTTCATCATGTAGACATGATTGATTATTAACTCAATCTCCAGTCCCTTCACACCCTCAAAGGACTGCATGTGAAACTTAAAAGTTACAAGCTTCTTATCATGGCTTGGTCTTTCTGATGACCGTCCCCCATCCTGAAACCATCCAGGAACCCACAGAGGGTCCTTATTAGAACAGAAGACATTCCTAACACACAGGAGATTCCAAGGGATTTAGGAACTCTACGTCAGGAACCAGGGTCAAAGAACAAATATTAGAACACAAGATGCTACTAGTACCCCTACTGTTCAGGAAATTATAGAAGTTTTAGGAGCTCTGTGCCAGGAACTGGAGACAGAGACCAAACATATATTTCTTATTAAGTCCCAACCTGGAATCCAGATCAAGAATGAATTCCTTGTCCGCAGTGCAACAGGGGATGAAATAAATGGCAGATAGTGGGAGCCAGGTTCCTCACTGCTAAGTGAGAAGTTACAGATAAAACATGGGGGAAGCCTAGAATGAGCTCTGTGATAGATTGGAGACATAAGCATAAACTCACATCTAGCTTCATATATACACAGATGGTTCCACGTGGAAACCTGTATAATTAAGTTGGTACATATAAGTTAGAATACACAGATACTGCTTTGCACTGTCATCTGTGAGGGTCATGATGCAATGAGCACATTTAATGGCTGGAAGTAAGTTTTTAATACCATTCTCTAACAGAAATCAGGGCTCTTTGAAGAAATGGCTGAAACTAAGACTGGAACAGAAAATATATGAGCCAGGATACCTCTGAAATAACAGAAATCGAAAAAAAAAAAAAAAACCACGAAGTTATCTCAAAGGAGCCAGTGGAAAGAGCTCCCAAAAGCCATGAGAATAAACGAAGAACAACAAAATACTGTAGAATGGATAACAACCAAAAGATTAAAGTAACTGTCTGAGTGTCCATACCGCTATAAACCAACAATTACATAGCTATACAGACGGGCTGAATAGAAATTTCCTATGCAGAAGAATTCCTAATACCCGATATAGACATTCAGCCATCAAGGACATGCGGCTAACTCACCACTCCTTAAGTGTGGGCTCTGCATGGTGACTTCCTCCAAAAGCATACATACGATACAGACATGGGAAAAAAGTAATTTCACAGTGAGAAACCTGAAAACACTACCTCACCCGGGTGATAAAAGTTAACATTAATGGTGATAATACATCCTGAGAGCATGAAGTGACTACAGTAGCACTTGCAAACCAAAACTACAATTCAAAGGCCCTTCCCCCAACCATCTGTATAGACTCCCTCCTCTTCCCCAGGGGACACCAAAGCTAACCTGGAAGACTGGTTCGGGCCTTGATGGGAAATGTGTGGTCAGACATGCCTCATTTTGCCCTTCTCCCTTTTGGAATTCAGGAAAATCCAATCGGCATTTAACATCAACACAGACCTTAAATCTGTAAGAAACATTTACAATCTATTCTCTCTGAAGCCTGCTACCTGGAGGCTTCATCTGCGTGATAAAACTTTGGTCTACATAACCCCTTATCATAACCCAGATGCAGCTTTCTGTTGATAATAACTCTTTCAACTAATTGCATATCAGAAAACCGTAAATCTACCAATAACCTAAAAGCCCCTCTTCACCCTGACCCACAGGGTTGTTGAACCTTTCTGGACTGAACCAATATAAAACTTAAATATATTTGATTTATATATCTTATCTGCCTAAAATTATAGAAGCTGCATCCCAGGTTCTCCAGAGGCTTCCCAGAGCTTATAAACCCTAAAGTCTAAAGCCTAAAGCCTAAACCCTAACCCCTACCACAACCCTAACAGCTAAACTCAGCCCTAATCCTAACCCTAACCCTGCCCCTGACCCTAACTCCCTAAAATCGTAACCCTAACCTAAGCCTAACTCTAACCTTAACCCCAACCCCAACCACAAACCAAACCCTAAACCTAATCCTAAACCCCTAACCCTAACAATAAATTCTAACCCTAACCCCTAATCCTAACCCTAACCCTAAGGCAACACTAACCATAGCCCTAACCTCTAACCCCAACCCTATCCCAAAATATCTAACCCTAACCTTAAAGCCTAACCCTACCCCTAACACTAAACCCTAATACTGGACCTAGCACTAACCCTAAACCGAACCCCTAAAAATATCCCACTAACCCTCTATCCCTAACCCAACGATAACCCCCAACCCTAACTATAACCTGCGAACCCTAACCCTAAACCCCTGACCTTGACACTGACCCCCACCCTGATAGTACCCTCACACTCATCCCCATCTCAACCCAATCCCAAATTCCAACACCTAACCCCTAACCCTAACCCTAAACCTTAACCCTAAACATAACCCCAAGCCTAATCCCTAACCCGAACCCTAACCCTAACAACCCTAACCCCCAAATCCTAACATCTAACACTAACCCTAACATTAAAACCCTAACTCTAATCCTAACCTTAATCCTATCCTAACCCTAACCCCTACTGTAACCCCAACCCCTAACCCTAACCACTAACCCTAGCCCAAAACCCAAACATAACCTCGACCCCAACCATAACCTCTAACCCTAAACCCTAACCCCTAACCCTAACCCTAGCCCTAAAACCCTAACCCTAAAACACTAACCTTAACTCTAACCCTTACTCTAACCCCTAACCTTAACCATAACCCCTAACTCCTAACCCTAACCCTAATCCTCACTCTAACATTCACCCTAAACCCTAACCCCATATGCAACCCTAACCCTAACCACACACAGGGACACACTGGTTCATATACTTGCTTGTCACTTACACTCACACATACTCAGATACACTCACAGAAGCATAGGCATGCCCACACTGAAATCTTATTTCAGACTCCAAAGAACCAACAAGTAATAAACATATGAAAGCATGCTTAACTTGACCAACACCCAAGGAAGTGCGAATTAAAAACAACATGGAAATAAGTATCTTTGCTTGTCTGTGGCAAAGATTAAAAGGCTGATAACATTTACTGCTGATCAAGATTACAGGCATTCTCTCACTGATCCTAAGTCCTAACTATGACCTGATCCCACCCTTCCCTCTCCTTCCTCACCTAAGTTTTCTCTCTGCTGAATTTTATCCTCCAAACTTTTATCTCTTCACACCCTAAATACTAAGCTATCCTATATCCAATCCCATCCCCAATGTAATACTAAAGCACACTAGTACATAGCATTACAAGGACAGAGAGGTATATCAGTGTCTAGTGCAATTACAGATTTAATAACACTCAAGAAAATAATGGTAAGTTGCTATGGGCACAACTTTAACAGAGTATACACCACGATCGATGAATCCTTTACCAGAAAACCAAGGCGGTTTTGCATCTGAAACCCATGCCTGCATATATACTGAATAAACAGAATGAAGAAAGAAACACATACTGACCTCCCTAGATGCAGGAAATACTTTAAACCAAGTCCAACACCATTTAATCATAAAACACCCAACAAACTCGGGCTAGGAATTTTCTTAACATGACAAATGTCCTTTATGCCAAATCCATAACTAGCACCATTTCCACTGTCAGGGCCCAATGCATCACTCCTAAGATCAGGAATACAGAACCAACGTTCATTTTCATCACCTGTATTCAACACTGTACTAGAAGTTCTATCCAGAAAAATTATGAAAGAAAAAGAGGTAAAGGCTGGGCACAATGGCTCATGTCTGTAGTCCTAGCACTTTGGAGGGCTGAGGCGGGCAGATTATGTGAGGTCAGGAATTCAAGACCAGCCTGGCCAACATGGTGAAACCCCATGGCTAATAAAAACACAAAAATTAGGTGGGCATGGTGCCCCATGCCTATAGTTCCAGCACTCCAGAGGCTGAGGTGGTAAAATCACTTAAACCCAGGAGGTGGAGGTTTCAGTGAGCCAAGATTCACCACTGCACTCCAGCCTGGGCAACACAGTGGGACTCTCAAAAAGAAAAGAAAAGAAAAGAAAAAGAAATGAAAAGCATTCCTGTGTGTAAGGAAACAGTAACATTGTCTATTCATACATCACATGACATATGATAGAGAAAATCATGAAGAACCACCCAAATATTATTAAAACTAGGAAATAAATTCAGCAAACTTCCAGCACTAAATGTCAGTACACAAAAATCTGCTTTATTTCTAGACACTACCAATAAACAATATCAGAATGTAATTATGAAA
>CAUYLG010010013.1:0-14643 GCA_963573385.1 Cacajao melanocephalus
ATAAATATATATAGTAAAAGACATTTAATATATTTATATATTTATAAATATATAATATATAACTTTTTATTTATAAATATCTAAATATATTTATATATAAATATTTTATTCATATAAGTATATAAATATATAATATATATACTATATATTTATATATCATATATATTTATATGATAATTTATATGATATATATATTTATATATCATATATATTTATATGATAAATATATGATAAATATATATCATATATTCATATATGATATATAAATATATATAATAAAAGAAAGAGGTTTAAATGAGTCACAGTTTTACATGGCTAGAGAGGCCTCAGGAAACTTACAGTCATGGCAGAAGGGGAAGCAGGCACATCTTACATTATAGAGGCAAGAGAGAGCATGTGGGAGTGCAGGGAAAACTACCATTTATAAAACCATCAGATCTCATGAGAATTCACTCACTCTCATGAGAACAGTATTGGAGAAACCACCCCCGTAATCCAATCACTTCCCACCATGTTCCTCTCTTAACACCTGTGGGTTACAATTCAAGATGAGATTTGGCTGGAGATACAAAGCCTATCCATATCATAGAAATACAGCAGGTGCCTGAATGACATCATTTTGTTATAACACTGATGAGGGACAAAAGTCAATTTCTGGGTGGTGCCACTATTTCTATGGTGTTTGCACATTCCTCCCCTGTCTGTATGGGTTTTTTCTAGATACTCTGGTTTTCTCCTACATCCCAAAGATGTGCATGTGAGGTGAACTAGTGTGTCCACATGGTCCCCATGTGAGTGAGTGTGGGTGTGTGTGTGAATGCTCCCTGTGATGGGATGGTATCTGGCATCCTGTCTAGGGTGGGTTCCTGCCTTGCACCTGAGCTGCCAGGGTATGCTTTGGACACTCACAATACTGAATTGGAATAGTTGGGTAAATAATTATCTTACTTGCTTTTTATTAATCTTTCTTAAATGTATGAATAGTTCACATTTATTTCAGTGTTTAGTGTTGGAAGTGTTTTGGTTTTTATTTAGAAGTTTCATGTTTTTGTGACCAGAAATATGCCCTAGGAACTTAACTCTTGTTTCATATCAGTTAGCCTGTGGTAAAATTGGTTTTATTATACTTAATTTCGCTTAAAGTCACAGTTTTCAAGAACCTATTGAGGACATTAAGTGAGGACTTACTGTGTAGTTTATCTTTTTACATGGACCTTGTATTTCTCGCCTTTCTAAATTAACATTCAAGAGTTTTTCTGCTGATTCTCTTGAACTTTTTATATACACAATCATGTTGCATTTGAATGATCATAGTTATTCTTTTCTTCCTGTTCTATACCTTTAATTGATTTATTTTGATATCTTATTGTGTTGGTTAAACCCTCTAGCACAATATGAAATAGGAGTGGTGAGAAGCTTTTCACCTCAACCCCTATCTCAGAATGAATTATTGGTATATTTATTAGCATTAACTATGATGTATAATGTGTGCTATGGAACCTCTTTATTAGATTAAAACAATTCCTACTTTGCTAAGAGTTTTTTTTTTAAATCATGAATCAGTGTTGAATTTTATCAAATGATTTAAAATAATCTTTTAAGATGATTAAATTAATTCTTAACTTTGTTCTCTTGATAGAGTGAATTACACACATTGATTTTCATATGCTAAACTAATCTTCAATTCTGGGATAAATGTGACTTGAAATCAATTGGTTAATATTTTGTTGAGGTTTTTATTTTAGTTTATATTAGAAAGATACATTGGCTTGTAATGTTTCTTGTTTATAATGTTTTTGTCAGAATTTGATATTGAGATTATGGCACTATAGATTAAGTTGGAAAGTATTACTCCTTTTTCTGTTGTCTTAAATAATTTATTTAACATTGTACTATTTTTTTCCTTAAATATTTGGAGGAAATCACTAGTGAAGCCACCTGGCCTGGAGATTTCTTTATATGAAATTTTGAAATCACAGATTACAGCTAATAAGACAATTCTCACTTTCTATCAGTTTTAGTGTTTATAAAGATATGTCTAAATTGTCAAAAGTATTGCTACAAAGTTGTTCATAATAACATCCGTACTGATAGCTCATATTGATTATTTAGCTACTTGCTCTCTCTCTCTCTCTCACTCTTTCTCACTTTTCACCCCTCTTCTCTCTTACTCTTTGGATAATTTTGCTGAAGTACTCTCAACTTTATTTGTTTTTAAAAAAAAACCGTTATTTTTGCTGCTTTTCTCTATGTTACATTGCATTTATTTTTATAGATTTCTATTAATTGGTATGCCTTCTTGCTCTTCATATTGATCAGGTCTGACCAAACATTTTCTTTGAGGTCCTAATATTTGTTATTTAATTTTACTTCAGCATTTACTCATAATAATTCACATCGTTTTATTATTATAATTTAAGTTCTGGGATACATGGGCAGAACATGCAGGTTTGTTACATAGGTATATGTGTGCCATGGTGATTTGCTGCACTTATCAACCCATCATCTACATTAGGTATTTCTCCTAATGCTATTCCTCCCTTAGCTCCTGATGCCCTGACAGGCCCTGGTGTGTGATATTCCCCTCCCTGTGCCCATATGTTCTCATGATTCAGCTCCCACTTATGAGTGAGAACATGGTGTTTGGTTTTCTGTTCCTGTAATAGTTTGCTGAGAAAAATGGTTTCCAGCTTCATTCATATGCCTGCAAAGGAAATGAACTCATTCTTTTTATGGCTGCAGAGTATTCTATGGTGTATATGTGCCACGTTTTCTTTATCCAGTCTATCAGTGATGGGCATTTGGGTTGGTTCCAAGTCTTTGCAATTGTGAATAGTGCTGCAATAAACATATGTGTATGTGTGTCCTTATATTAGAATGATTTATAATTCCTTGGGTATATACCCAGTAATGGGATTGCTGGGAATGGTATTCTTCTAGTTCTAGATCCTTGAGGAATTGCCACACTGTCTTCCACAATGGTTGAACTAATTTACATTCCCACCAACAGTGTAAAAGCATACCTATTTCTCCATATCCTTTTCAGCATCTGTTGTCTCCTGACTTTTTAATGAACGCCATTCTAACTGGCATGAGATGGTATATCTTTGTGGTTTTGATTTGCATTTCTCTAAGAACCAGTGATGATGAGACTTTTTTCATGTTTGTTGGCTGCATAAATGTCTTCTTTTGAGAAGTGTCTGTCCATATCCTTTGCCCAATTTGATGGAGTTATTTTTTCGTGTAAATTTGTTTAAGTTCTTTGTAGATTCTGGATATTAGCCCTTTCTCAGATGGATAGATTGCAAAAATTTTCTTCCATTCTGTAGGTTGCCTGTTCACTCAGATGATAGTTTCTTTTACTGTGCAGAAGCTCTTTAATTAGATCCCACTTGTCAAGTTTCGCTTTTGTTGCCATTATTTTTGGTGTTTTAGCCATGAAGTCTTTGCCTATGCCTATGTCCTGAATGATATTGTGTAGGTTCTCTTCTAGGGTTTTTATGGTTTTAGGTCTTATGTTTGAGTCTTTAATCCAGCTTCAGTTAATTTTTGTATAAGGTGTAAGGAAGGGGTCCAGTTTCAGTTTTCTGCATATGGCTAGCTAGTTTTTCTAATATCACTTATTAATTAGGGAATCCTTTACCCATTGCTTGTTTTTGTCAGGTTTGTCAAAGATCAGATGGTTGTAGATATGTAGTGTTATTTCTGAGGCCTCTGTTCTGTTCCATTGGTCTATATATCTGTTTTGGTACCAGTACCATGCTGTTTTGGTTACTATAGCTTGTAGTATAGTTTGAAGTCAGGTAGCATGATTCCTCCAGTTTTGTTCTTTTTGCTTAGTATTGTCTTGTGTATATGGGCTCTTTTTTTGGTTCTCTATGAAATTTAAAGTAATTTTTTTTCAATTCTGTGAAGAAACTCAATAGTAGCTTGATGGGAATAGCAATAAATCTACAAATTACTTTGGGTAGTATGGCCGTTTTCACAAAATTGATCTTTCTATCCATGAGCATTGAATATTTTTCTATTTGTTTGTGTCCTCTCTTATTTCCTTGAACAGTGGTTTGTAGTTCTCCTTGAAGAGGTCCTTCTCATCTCTTGTAAGTGGTGTCTTTGGTATTTTATTCTCTTTATAGCAGCTGCAAATGGGAGTTTACTCTTTATTTTTATATTTGCTATTTTTGGTGTATAGGAATTCTTGTGATTTTTGCACATTGATTTTGTAACCTGACACTTTGCTGAAGTTGCTTATCACCTTAAGGAGTTTTTGGGCTGAGAGGATAGGGTTTTCTAAATATACACTCATGTTATCTGCAAAAAGAGACAATTTGACTTCCTCACTTCCTATTTGAATATGCTTTATTTCTTTTTCTTGTCTGATTGTCCTGGCCAGAGCTTCCAATACTATGTTGAATAGGAGTAGTGAGAGAGGGATTCTTTGTCTTGTGCTGGTTTACAAAGGGAATGCTTTCAGCTTTTGTCCAAGCAATATGATATTGGCTGTGGGTTTGTCATAAATAGCTCTTATTATTTTGAGATATGTATTCTGTTTATGTGATGCATTACATTTATTGATTTGCATATGTTGAACTAGTCGTGCATACCAGGGATGAAGCTGACTTGATCATGGTGGGTAAGGTTTTTAATGTGCTGCTGGATTCGATTTGCCAGTATTTTATTGAGGATTTTTGCATTGATGTTTTTGGTTGGAGACTATTAATTACTGCCTCAATCTCAGAGCTTGTTATTGGTTTGTTCAGGGATTTGACTTCTTCCTGGTTTAGTCTTGGGAGGTGTATTTGTCTAAGAATTTGTCAATTTCTTCTAGATTTTCTAGTTTCTTTGTGTAGAGGTGTTTATAGTATTCTCTGATGGTAGTTCGTATTTCTGTGAGATCAGCGGTGATATCTCCTTTATCAATTTATATTTTGTTTATTTGGTTCTTCCATCTCTTCTTCTTTATTAGTATGGTTAGTGGTCTATTTTGTTAATCTTTTCAAAACACCAGCTCCTGGATTTACTGATTTTTTGTGTGTCTCTATCTCCTTCAGTTCTGCTCAATCTAAGTTATTTCTTGTCTTCTGCTAGCTTTTGAATTTATTTGCTCCTGCTTTTCTAGTACTTTTAATTGTGATGTTACGGTGTAGATTTTAGATTTTTCCTGTTTTCTCCTGTGAGTATTTAGTACAATAAATTTTGCTCTAAACACTGCTTTAGCTGTGTCCCTGAGATTCTGATACATTGTGTCTTTGTTCTCATTGGTTTCAGAGAACTTATTTATTTCTCCCTTAATTTCATTATTAACCCATAGTCATTCAGGAGCAGGTTGTTCAGTTTCCATTTAGTTGTGCGGTTTTGAGTGAGTTTTTAAATCCTCAGTTCTAATTTGATAGCACTGTGGTTCAAGAAACTGTTTGTTATGATTTCTGTTCTTTTGCATTTGCTGAGGATGTTTTATATCCAATTATGTGGTCGATTTTAGAATAAGTGCTACGTGGTGCTGAGAAGAATGTATATTCTGTTGATTTGGGGTGGAAAGTTCTGTAGATGTCTATTAGGTCAGCTTGGTCTAGAGCTGAGTTCAAGTCATGAATATCCTTGTTAATTTTCTGTCTTGTTGATCTGTCTAATATTGACAATGGGATGTTAAAATCTCCCACTGATATTGTGTGGGTGTCTAAGTCTTTTTGTAGGTCTCTCAGAACTGGCTTTACGAATCTGGGTGCTCCTATATTGGGTGTATATATATTCAGGAGAGTTAGTGCTTTTTGTTGCATTGATCCCTTTACCATTATGTAATGCCCATCTTTGTCTTTTTGGATCTTTGTTGATTTAAAGTCTGTTTAATCAGAGAGTAGGATTGTAAATTCTCCTTTTTTTTTTTTTTTGCTCCCATTTGCTTGGTAAATCTTCCTCCATCCCTTTGTTTTGAGCCTATGTGTGTCCTTGCATGTATGCGAGATGGGTCTCCTGAATACAGCACACCAATGGATCTTGACTCTATCCAATTTGTCAGTCTGTGTCTTTTAATTGGGGCATTTAGCTTGTCTACATTTAAAGTTAGTATTGTTATGTGTGAATTTGATCCTGTCATTATGATGCTAGCTGGTTATTTTGCTCATTAGTTTATGCAGTTTCTTCATAGTGTCAATGTTCTTCACATTTTGGTATGTTTTTGCAGTGGTTGGTGCTAGTTTTTTCTTTTCATGTTTAGGAGCTCTTGTAAGGCAGGCCTGGTGGTGGCAAAATCCCTCAACATTTCCTTGTCTGTAAAAGATTTTATTTCTCCTTCACTTGTGAAGTTTAGTTTGGCTGGATGTGAAATTCTGGGTTGAAAAATCTTTTCTTTAAGAATATTGAATATTGTCCTCCTGCACCCCCTACCTCTTCTGCTTTGCAGGGTTTCTACAGAGAGATCCACTGTTAGTCTGATGGGCTTCCCTTTGTGGGTAACTCGACTCTTCTATCTGGCTGCCATTAACAATTTTTCCTTTATTTCAATGTTGATGAATCTGACGATTATGTGTCTTGTGGTTGCTCTTCTTGAGGAATATATTTGTGGTGTTCTCTGTATTTCCTGAATTTGAATGTTGGCCTGTCTTGCTAGGTTGGGGAAGTTCTTTTATATAGTATCTTGAAGTGTGTTTTCCAACTTGGTTCCATTCTCCCCGTCACTTTCAGGTACACCAATCAAATGTAGGTTTGGTCTTTTCACATAGTTCCATATTTCTTGGAGGCTTTGTTCATTCCTTTTCATTCTTTTTTCTCTAATCTTGTCTTCATGCTGTATTTCATTAAGTTGATCTTCAATCTCTGATATCCTTTCTTCTACTTGATCGATTAGGCTATTGATACTTGTATATGCTTCACAAGCTCTCGTGCAGTGTTTTTCAGCTCTATCAGGTCATTTATGTTCTTCTCTAAACTGGTTATTTTAGTTAGCAACTTTTCTAACTTTTTTTTCAAGGTTCTTAGCTTCCTTGCATTGGTTTAGAACATGCTCCTTTAGATAGGAGGAGTTTGTTATTACCCACCTTCTGAAGCCTACTTCTGTCAATTTGTCAAACTCATTCTCCATCTAGTTTTGTTCCCTTGCTGGCAAGAAGGTGTGATCCTTTAGAGGAGAAGAGACATTCTTGTTTTTGGAATTTTCAGCTTTTTTTGCACTGGTTTCTCCTCATCTTTGTGGATTTAACTACTTTGGTCTTTGCTACTGGTGACCTTCGAATGGGGTTTCTGTGTGGTTGTCCTTTTTGTTGATGTTGATGCTATCACTTTCTGTTTGTTAGCTTTTCTTTGAACAGTCATGTTGCTCTTCTGCAGGTTTGCTGGTGATTTCTGGAGGTTCACTCCAAACCCTGTTTACCTGGGTATCACCAGCTGAGGCTGCAGAACAGCAAATATTGCTGTCTGCTCCTTTCTTTGGAAGCTTACTCCCAGAGGGGCACCTGCCTGATGCCAGCTGGAGCTCTCCTGTATGAGATGTCTATCCACCCCTGCTGCGAAGTGTCTCTCTGTCAGGAGGCATAGGGGTTAGTGATCCCCTTGAGGAGGCAGTCTGTCCTTTAGCAGAGCTCAAGCACTATGCTGGGAAATCTGCTGCTGTCTTCAGAGCCAGCAGGCAGGACTGTTTAAGTCTCCTGAAGCTGTGCTCACAACTGCCCCTTTTCCCAGGTGCTCTGTCCCAGAGAGATGGGAGTTGTATCTATAAGCCCCTGACTGGGTGTGCTGCCTTTCTTTCAGGGATTCCCTGCCCAGAGAGGAGCAATCTAGAGACACAGTCTGGCTACAGTGGCTTTGTGGCACTGAGGTGGACTTTGCTTAGTCCAAACTTTCCGGAGGTTTTGTTTACATGGTGAGGGGAAAACCGCCTACTCAAGCCTCAGTAATGGGGAATGCCCCTCCCCCGACCAAGCTTGAGAGTTCCAGGTCGACTTCAGACTGCTCTGTTGGCAGCAAGAATTTTAAGCCAGTGAGTCTTAGCTTGTTAAGCTCAATGGGGTGGGATCTATGGAGCAAGACCACTTGGATCCCTGGATTCAGCCCCCTTTCCAGGGGAGTAAATGGTTATGCCTTACTGGTGTTCCAAATGCCAGTGAGTTATGAAAAAAACTCCTGCAGCTAGCTGGTGTCTGCCCAAATGGCCACCCAGTTTTGTGCATGAAACCCAGGACCCTGGTGGTATAGGCATCTGAGGGAATCTCCTGGCCTATGGATTGTGAAGACTGTGGGAAAAGTGTAGTATCTGGGCTGGATAGCACAGTCCTTCATGGCACAGTCCCTGATGGCTTCCCTTGGGCATGGGAGGAAGTTTCCTGACCCCTACTCCTTGTGCTTCCTAGGTGAGGTGACTCCCCACCCTGCTTCTGCTTTCCCTCCTTGGGGTGTGCCCACTGTCCAACCAGTCCCAATGAGATGAGCTGGGTATCTCAGTTGGAATGCAGAAATCACCTACCTTCTGCATTGGTCTTGCTAGAAACTGCAGATGATGCTGTTCTTATTCATCCATCTTGCCTGTGAATGAAGGGGAGTTTATTAAGGAGTATTGATTCACACAAGGTGAAGTCCTACAATAGGCCATCTACAAGCTGAGGAGCAAGGAAGCCAGTCTGAGTCCCAAAACCTCGAAAGTAGGGAAGCCAACAGTGTAGCCTACAGTCTGTGGCCAAAGCCCTAAAGCCCCTGGCAAATCACTGATGTAAGTTCAAGAGTCCAAAAGCTGAAGATCTTGAAGTCCAATGTTCAGGGGCAGGAAGCATCTAGCATGGGAGAAAGATGGAGATTAGAAAACTTAGCCATTTGAGTCTTTCCACTTTCCTCTGGCTGCTTTTATCCTAGCTGCATTGGCAGCTGATTAGATTGTGCCCACCCAAATTGAGGGTGGGTCTGCCAATAATTAACATTTTCTAAATACATTTCCATATGGTATTATCGTCCAATTAGTGTGATGGAATCTTCTCTCAATAAGATGAATGAGACCTGTTAGGATAGCCATCTCTCTCTAAAATGAGATCATAGACAAGTGATAGCATGGCCAACTAGATTTGCCTGGCATTTGTCTCCCCACAAATAGAGACAAAAATAACAAATAAACAAGTATATTTCATCTGGAGTGACTGAGGAAGTTTGCTGGATAGCACCAGAGAAGTAGCAAAATCTGTGGAGCACGGAAGTAAGCACCATAGAAAGGTAAGTGAGGCACTATGCCTCTGATACACTGTCTTCCCTGGTAGGACAGGCTCAGAGTCAAGGAAGACTTCTTCTTACAAGGAAAAGGTAAGGCAGGGATCCCTCAGTGGTCCTCGTTACTGCCATAGATGCCAGTAGTTTACCACAGGAGAGTCCTGTCCTCACAGGACCTGAAGACAATTTGGAGAATTGCTAGGAGTTTGTGCTGCTGAATATTCTTGGGGTAGGGGCCCATGTTCAGTACCCTCTTTTTCTATGATTTAAGTTGCTATGGAATGGCACCATCTTGAAGCTGGACCTACTACTAGAGTGTGTCCTGTGCCAGAGGACAGTAGCTACTGACTCTCTCTATCTCTGAGGCCCTACAGTTGTTCCACTACATTCATATGGGTTTCTGTAGCACTGCAATTCTGACTGCCCAGAGCCTAGGTCCAACAAAACAACTGTTACTTCAGTGTCCAAATCCATGTGCCCAACTCCTTTCCAGGGAATGAAAAGACCTGCATAGTGAAGATCTGTCTAATAACTAGCTGGCTGGCCTGCTGCACCTGTGCACAGTGGCATAGCCTAGCCAGCTATCCCACTGAGGCTATGTATGCCTATGCCCAGCTTGAAATCCAGAACATTGGTGGCTCTGCCTCTCTGGAGAGACCAACCCATAGCCACCTGGCTTGCAGAACTTGCTTGTAACCACACCTGTTGCCTTTCCAGACAGTCAGTTTGGCAGCAGCTCTGCACCTTTAGAAAGCCCACTGCACAACCTGTTCATCTATTAAGACTAAACATGCTTGGCCTGACAATCAGCCCAGTACCCCTGTTTCCAACAAACTGTGGCATTGCCATCACAAATTCTCACATCTTAGCCATTGGGACAATCACAGACATAATGAGGAGGCTTATAATTAAAGAAATTGCACAGATATCATGCTGCTAGGTCCTCACAGAACCAAAGCCAATGCATCATAGCCAACTGGCACCTTAGGACCATCTGAGGAAAAAGTCTCTCCCTACAAAAGCTACTAGATCAAGTTAGAAAAAGTGACTGCCCCACTAGATGCACAGATATCAATATAGGAACATAAGAAACATGAAAAAGCAAGGAAAATGACCGCCCCCCCATAGAACAAATAATTCTATAGTAACAGACCCCAAAGTAAAGGATATTTATGAAATGCCTGAAAGGAATTCAAAATAATGATCTTAAGGAAGCTCAGTGAGATACAAAAGAATATAGACAAACAGTTCACTGAAATTAGGAAAAAAAGTTTATGATCTGAATAAGAAATTCAATAAAGAGATAGATATCATAGAAAAGAACCACACAGAAATTATAGAACTGAAGAATTCAATGAATCAAGTAAAAATACAATGGAGGACTTCAATAACGGACTAATCAAGCAGATAAATTTCTGAACTTGCTTTCAAAATAATCCAGAGGAAAAAAATTCAAAAATGAAGAAAGCCTATGGTATTTGTGGAACATCATTTGCATTATAGGGGTGCGGAGGAAAGAAATGGAGAAGGCTGCATAAAACTTCTTTAATTAAATAATTACTGGAACCTTTCCAAGTCTAGGGAAAGATATGAACATCAAGATCCGGGAAGTTCAAAATTCTAAATTAGATTCAACCTGCAAAAATCTTCTCTGATGTACATTATAATCAAACTGTCAAATGTCAGACACACAGAGAGAATTCTAAAAGCTGCATGAGAGAAACATCAAGTTACAGAAACTGAAATTACTGCTAGATTATCAGCAAATTCTCAGCAGAAACCAGCCAGGCTAGAAGAGAATGGGATGGTATATTCAACATACTTAAAAAAAAAAAAAAAGAAAAAAAACCCCAACTGTCAGTAAAGAATACTATTACCTAGCAAAGTTTTCCTTCAGAAATAAATGAGAAATAAAGATCTTAGACAAGCAAAAGCTGAGGGAGTTCATCACCACTAGCCTAGTTTTTCAAGAAATACTTAAGGGAGTATTACAACTGTAAACAAGAGGATGATAATTTCTGTCATGAAAACACATGAAAGCCTAAAACTCAACAGTAGAGGTAAGTTCATAATCAAACTTAGAATACCTCAATACTCTAATGGTGCAATGTAAATCTTTCAGTGTTCTACCATGAAAGTTAAAGTAAAAATAGTTAAAAAAAAAAAAGCAACAGATAACCTTAGTGGCTGAGGAACATACACTAGATAAAGATATAAATTAAAGTAAAAAATATATAAGTTGTAGGATTGAGGGAAAATACGTACTTTTATGTTCATCAAAGAATGTTATCAGCTTAATCTATTAAAACTGCAAGAATCTTTACATTAGTCCCATAGTAACCAGAAAAAAATAAATTATAGTAAATACAAGAGAAAGAGAAAGGAAACAAGCTTAGCATCATAAAAAAAACCTATCAACTCAGAGAGGTGAACCTCAAAAAAGGAACACAGGGCCTAAAAAACAATCAGAAAACAAGGAACAAAGTTGCAGGAGTAAGTTCATACCTATCAAGAATAACCTAGAATATAAACGGATTAAATTCTCTAATTAAAGATATAGAGTGGGTGAATGGACAAAAAAACAAGACCCAACTACATTTTACCAACAAGGGGCTCACTTTGCTTATAAAGACAGACATAGACTGAAAGGAAGGAATGAGAAAAGGTATTCTTTGCAAATGGAAAACATAAATGAGCAGGAATAGCCATACTTATGTAAAAAAACAGGCTTTAAGTAAAAAACTATAGAAAAAACAGAGGTTATTATATAATGATAAAGGGATCGACTCAACAAGAGGATAAAACAATTGTGAATGTATATTCACACAGCACCAGAGCATCCAAATATATAACGTAAATATTATTAGATCTAAAGTGGGAGAGGTACTGCAATATAAAGTAGAGGACTTTAACACTTCACTTTCAACAATGAACAGATCATTAAGACAAAAATAAAAATAAAAAAACATTGGACTTAAACTGCACTATAGATCAAATGGACCTAAAAGACATTTATGGAACATGCCATCCAACATATGGACATGGAACATTTTTCAGGATAGTTTATATGTTAGGCCACAAAACAAGTTTCAACAAATGTAAAAAGATAGGGATTATGTGAAGTATCTTTTTTGACCACAATGATATAAAACTAGAAATCAAGAATAAAATCTTCAGAAACATAACAAAAACACAGACATTAAACAACATGCTCCCAAATAACCAGTGGGTTAATGAAGAAATTAAAAGGGAAATTAAATTCCTTGTGACAAGAGTGAAAATACATTATATCAAAACCCATGAGACATAGCAAAAGCAGTTATATCAGGGATGTTTATAGCTATAAATGCCTGCATCAAAAGGAAGAAAGATTTTTAATAAACAACATCACAGTGCACTGCAGGGATCTAAAAACACCAAGAAAAACTAAACCCAAAATTTGTAGAAGAGAGGAAATAATAAATCTCAGAGGAAAAACAAAATACAGACTGAAAGCCAATTTAAAAGATCAATAAAACAAAGAATTGTTTGTTTTAGAAACATAACCAATATTGACAAATCATCAGCCAAATAATGATAGACTCAGCTAAACAAAATTTTAAATAAAAAAGGAGATGTTACAACTTTATACCACAGAAATACAAAAGTTCAAAAGAGACTATTATGAACAACTATACCTCAACAAATTTGATAATATAAAAGAAATATATAAATTCCTAGACATTTACAACCTACCAAGATTAAATTATAAGATATAGAAAATCTAAACAGACCAAAAATGAGTTAGGAAATTGAATCAGTATTAAAAAATCTTCCATCAGAGAAAAGCCCAGGACCTGATGACTTCACTGCTGAATCTGTAAAATATTTAAAAAAGAACTAAAACCAGTGCTCCTTCAACTATTCTGTAAACTTGAGGAGAGAATACTTTCAAGCTTATTTTGTGAGGCCAGTAATACACTGATTCTAAAACAGACAAGGACACAACAACAATAAAATTACAGCTCAATATCCCTGATGAGCATAGATGTAAACGTATCAACAAGATACTAGCAAACATTAAAAAGACCATTCAATACGATCAAGTGGGATTTATCCCAGACAAGCAAAGATGGTTCAACATATGCAAATCAATAAATGTGGTATACCACATTAACAGAAATACCAAGAGCCAGCTCGGCCATACAGACTCCCACCCAGGCAGTGCTGAAGGAATTGAGAGGCAGACACTCAGAACAACAAAGTGGAACTATCCAAGGGGCCAGAAGCCTTCTAAGCTGAGAGCCTCAGGGGCTGACAGCATTCCAGGCCGAAGGCCTTGAGCAGACTCTGACACACGTGTTTATTCTCTCTGAACAGGTGATTTTAACAAACAGATATTCGGTATTTTCTCATAACACAAAATATGCCAAGTAGGCAACTGGTGCCCGCTTACCGCTGATCACAGACAAACTGAAAAGTATTCTCCACGAGGGAGCCATGGGGCAGAGTCAGAATTGTTTTAACTGGTGTATGATATTTAGGGGAGAGAGATCTAAGATGGTTGAGTATTAGCAGCTCAGGATTGTAGCTCCCAGAGAAAGCGCACAGAACGAGAGGACGCCACACTTACAGATGAATTTTTTTGCCCACGGACCAGAGATTCCCAGTGGAGGAGCCCCATGGGTCGCCAGTGCAACTCTTGTGGCCGGTGTGGCAGTTTTGCCGGTGCCTCGGTGCAGTGGTTCTTGGTGCAGAGTAAATGGGACTGGCTCCCCTTTTGGTTGACGTTTGGAGTTCCAGGAACTCAGACTCTCCTATTTACCTGATTGAAAAAGGGATTCAAGAGGGAGGCCAGACTGGAGATTCCTGGGCAGAAAAGCACCACAAATCTTAATGCTGCTGTTTTAGTTGGCGCAGTGAGTTGCTCAGATTTTGGCGCTGGGAATCAACAAGTTGGACGTCCACTCAGAGACCTAATTTGAAAGTTGGCAATTACAAATGACAGGTGGATAAACTCACAATGATGGGAAGAAACCAGCATAAACAGGCTGAGAATACTCAAAATTAGAGTGCCTCTCCTTCTATAGGGGATCATAGTTCCTTATCAACAAGAGAACAAAGCCTGATGGAGAATGAGTGCGATCCATTAACAGAATCAGGCTTCAGAAGGTGGTTAATAAGAAACTTTTCTGAGCTAAAAGAACATGTTTTAGACCAATGTAAAGAAACTAAGAACCTTGAAAAAAGGTTTAACAAAATGCTCACAAGAATAGATAATTTAGAGAGGAATATAAGTGAATTAATGGAACTGAAGAACACAATACGAGAACTTTGCAAAGTATGCACAGGTTTTAACAGTCGAATTGATCAAGCAGAAGGAAGGATATTAGAGCTCGAAGACCAACTTAATGAAATGAAACGAGAAGACAAGATTCGAGAAGAAAGAGTAAAAAGGAATGAGCAAAGTCTCCAAGAAAT